>CAUYTI010135269.1:0-25513 GCA_963575145.1 Galago senegalensis
CCAGTTCCAGTGCCTGTGGCTGGTGCCCCAGCCACTTGAGCTACAGGTGCAGAGCTACATTTGTAGTTTTTTGATAAATTTTATTAGTTTGTTTGTTTGTTTGAAGATGAGGTCTACCTATGTTGTCCAGGCTGGACTCAAACCCCTGGCTTCAAGTGAACATCCCAGCTCAGCCTCTCAAGCATCTGGGACTACTGGTGACACCACCACCCCTGGTGTCAGAACCTAACTTCTTATTTTTCTTATGTAACCTGCTGTCATCATTTAAGCCCATGGTGAATTCAGCTTTCTAGTTTCTCAGGCCAAGTGTTTGGAGTGATCTGTGCCACATCTGTGCCACAGACCACATTTGATGTAGCAGTACAATCTCTTGGATCTATCTTCAAAATATGCCTAGACCCCAAACATTGTTTTTATTTCCATGTGGATTGGTTTGTCCACGTTACCCTTCCCTGTGACACTGGTAACTCTGACAGTTCTTAACTGTTTTCCCTGCCGCCAGACTTGACTCCCTAAAGTCAAACTTTCCAAAATAGCAGCAGGAGTATTCCTATTAAAATATCAGTTGTATCACGTTATTACTATGAAATTGCTTTCCTTTTCCTTTATAGCAAAAGCCGAAGTGCCCACAAAAGTTTATGAAGCCCACGAGCTCTGCTTTCCATAGTCCTCCTTTGCCCATCTCTCTATGTCTCAGACTTTATTTTTGTGCCTTCTTCTTCCTCAGACTGCTTCAGTTACCCTGGCCTCCTTCCTATCCTCAAACACGTTAGCCAAAGCTTTTCTCAAAGACTTCACATAGAACATTCTTTTGCTAGGGATCTTTCTGGCTCAATGTCATTTTCTTTAGCTCTTTAATCAAAAGTTACCTTTCTCAGGGAAGTCTACATTAATCAACCTCTCAAAAATGTTAACCATTCGCAAGACCTTTTATTTATTTACCTGTTTTATTTTTATCCTTAATATGTGTCCCTATTTTAAAGATTGTATTTTTGTATTTATCTTTTGTACTGTTTCTTCTCTACACTAAAAGGCAAGCTCCAAGAGGTAGGGATTATTGTCTAGTTTTTCAGTGTCATGTCCCCACTATTTAGAAACAGGCTGTTGCACAGTAACACTCAAATAAATATTTGTGGAATAAATGAATGGATGGAACAAAGATTATTTCATCACATTGTTCATTAGACATACATAATTTGACTTTTCCATGGCAAATAGAATACGAATCTATCTAAAAGTAACATACCAGGACCACTTTTATTTTCCACGTGAATCTAGAAATCTCCGAAAGTACATGTTAACCTTCTAGAGCAAACTGAAGTAGAAAATATCAAATAATTGGCAACAAAATTTCCCCATTTCAAAAGCAAAAAATAATTATCTACTTTAGAAGTATTTATAAAGAAAATTTAGATGCCTCACATGGAAACTATTGAACATAAGGAATAATCAGCAGTTATAACAACTGAGAGAATTACATCTCTAAGAAATGAATTTAATGAAAGTTTCAGAAAGAGGCTCTACGACAAAACCTTAAAATGATTGAAAAGACACGGGAAGAAATAGAAACGATAATGAAACTATAATAGAAACTATAATGATCATGCCTGTGATCCTTGCACTCTGGGAGGCCGAGACCAGCAGATTGCTGGAGGGCAGGAGTTTGACACCAGCCTAAGGAAGAGCGACCCCATCACTACTAAAAATAGAAAACTGAGCTGGGAGTTGGGATGGTCGACTATAGTCCCTGTTACTTGAGAGGCTGAGGTGAGAGGATCTCTTAAGCCCAAGAGTTTGAGATTGCTGTGAGCTATGATGTCATAGCACTCTACCCAGGAGGACTAAGACTCTGTCTCAAACAAGCAAACAAACAAAAACTAGTCCCCTGAGCTCAAATCTTTAGTTGCTTTTGACTCCTTGTTCTAAGCCTATAAATCACAAGCCAAATTTTATAGTTTCTATATGCTCAGTTATTCGTTGTTTCATTCATGAATTAAATAAATCATTTTAGAAGTACTTGTCATGCATCAGGCATTTTGTTAAGCACAGAGGATGTAATGTTAAAAAGACAGGTATGATCTCTGCTTTCACAAAATGTCCCAAAGGAAAGCAAAGAAAACACATATGTTAAGCCAATGATTGTCAACATGAGAAATTTTGTGAAAACATGTATATTTGTACTAAGGGATTGATGCAGGAATCTAATCCTAGTCTAGATATCAGAAAGAATGTTTGTTATACTGTTCCTTGCCTTTCTTTCTACCACCACTACACTAATTAAGACTCTCATTATCTCTACCAACCTCCATTATTTTCTCTAATCTCTAATTCTGACCATATCTGTCATGATTAAACATTTATTGTCATTGCATAATTGCAGTAACCATTTCTGCCTAATCCCCCACTATGCCTCAAACACTCTCATCTTTCTTTCTGCTTTATTTTCATGCTATTTCTTCTGGAAAACATATATTTCTTGTTCTGATGTTTTGTCAGTGTCCAGTGGTAAAGATACTTGATGCTTTAGTAGACCAGATACTTTATGCATCTTATGGGCAATATATTTTGACTTCATGTAAAGATGCTTAATGTGAGGTAACTGGCATATAGCATACCAAATCAGTAAACCATGAAGAATATAACATGAAGATGCTATTATACATTTTTTAAAATTGTATATGGTCTTTAAACTGGAGAGAGGTTGCAATTAATATCAGGAATATTTTCAGTAACACTATCTGCAATTGACATTTGAATCGACGATTACAGCAGCTGCTATTTCTAATTTATGTAGGTGGCAGAATGCAAAGTGTAATTGTTTGTATGTTTTCCTTATTGGGTCTTATTTTTAAAGAAATAAAAAAGATTTATTATTTGTGTATGAATTGGTTGTACTTATTAAAGTTTGAAGAAAAGATCGCCTGTACCTATAGAAGGGGAAAACTTACAAAGTGAAAAATTTGACAACTTGTAGGCCTTGAATCAAGAGATAGCAGCGATTTACTTTTCCAAATGGTGTTTTTTGAAGCCCTCTTGTTACATTGGCTTGATTTATCTTTTAAATACTAGTGAGGGGTAATAATGCATCCTCAGTGTGCTTCTATCTACTGTCTACCTTTCTTCTCCCAGGAGCATGGAACTGTTTAATTCAAGAAATATTCTCCTTCATTTTTTTATTCATTTGGCAAATAACTATGAAAGCATTCAAAAAAATTATTGAGTTAGTAACCTGTGAAAAAGACTATTTTTATATCTAAGGATACAGAAATAGAAATAAGGTATGGTACTTTTCTTAAATGGTTCCTAGGCATTTAGATAAGGGAAACATAAGTTTAAAGTAATCACAGATAAATGTAATATAATAAGAGCCATATCTGAGTTATGTACGAAGTGCAACAGGGGACATAGAACCTTTCCATGGAGGTTATCACAGAAGGCATCGTAAAGAATTCTTAAACCAAGTCTCAAAAATGTGTAAAGATTTGTCATACGTAGAATGACAGGGAGCCAGAAGTGAAGTGGAGGGGTAAGAGCACAGAGCAGAAATAGCAAAGATGTACGTACACATTGTACATCATGGGGACAGAAGATAATTCTGTGAAGAACCAAGGAGATGGTATGGCAAGGCTTCATCAAGAATGCCCACTAGTGGGCAGCACCTATGGCTCAAAGGAGTAGGGCGCTGGCCTCATATACCAGAGGTGGAGGGCTCAAACCTGGCCCTGGCCAAAAAACGCAAAAAAAAAAAAAAAAAAAGAAAAAGAATGCCCACTAGATTTGAGAGATAATTGTCATAGAGATTAATTCTTGAGTCATAAATGTCAAAGACTAATCAATTATTGGAGCTTAACAGGAATTTAGAAATTGGTTATGTAATCTAATACCTACAGATAGGATAACTGGTAGAAATGAAATTAAAACTTAAGAAAACGTCTTCCCAAACTTGCACACACTTCCATGACTTATAGAAATAATTTTGGTATTGAGCTAACGAGAGTACTAGACTGCCTAATCAAATTACAATTTGTAGGAGTTCCTATTCTAAAAGGCTTAGGTTAGATAAGTAGTGTTTAAAATGTCGTCGTATTTGCTTCAGGCTTTGAGAAGCATTTGTAGCAAAATTTAATTTTAAGAAGGTGGGCACATCACAGCATGTTGATTTGGAACTACTATATGAGTTTGGGATCCATTGGCGTTTTTCTTCTTATAAGAGATCTATAAAATGAAGCAATGTTCTGAGAACACTCTCAGAAAAGAAGAAAACTATACAAAAAGCTCAGGAAATATTTATTTGGCTCAGGAAAGAGACACAAGGGAAAGTAAAGTCTTTAAATTTATTAAATATTTTATAAGAGTTTGGAAACTGATTTGTTTTCTTCACTAATGGCATAGGAAAAAAAAGAGAAAAAAGAAGGAAGAAAGTAGACTTTCCTAACAGGGAGATGATTAAATATAAAGAGAATTTCTAAAAATCATTCTTCTCTGCTTCTTCAAAATAGTAAGCACTGATTGTCTATCTAGACTAATGTGTTTCTGTCTTAAAGATTAGAGAATGAATAAAAATAAAAGAAATATTTTAGGGACTACACCAAGTAATGTATATGTGTATTTTATTTGCTCCTTATTCTCAACACAATGGAGCAGTTTCCATTGTTACCCACACGTACAGAGTTGGCATAACTTGTCTAAGGTCCAAATATATGGTGGCGGTCTATCTCACAGCTAAGGTTAGATGGTTATTATGGTATAGTGACTTTTGAATAGCATTTTAGATAGGTTACTTCCTTCAATCTCTTACCTGGAATATTTAGCATTCAGTCTTATGCACATTTTTGCCATACATATTTATTACACATTAAAGCCTCTTGTGCAATCCAGTTAAATTTTCCAGTTTGATTTTGGGTTTAGAGGCTTGCCGCTTTGATTTGTCTGTGTTATATATAATGATGTCCAGAGCAGTGAGTTCTTGTACTGACTATGATGTCCCAGGGGTGTATGGTACTAAGTAAAGGTCCTTGGGGTGTGAGTGCAGGGTTTTGATGGCTGTGCTGAGCAGAACACTTGAGCATAGCATCACCAAAGAAAGAGAAATGAAACCAAGACTCCTGCATAAAACTGAAAACTTGAAAGGATTCTCATTAATGAAAGGGCCTCTAAGCAACTTCATTCACCAACCCAGGGAAGCAACAAGGAATTGTTTCTATTATGAATGAATAAAAAGTAAATTTAAACCCTTTTACGTAGGGAGAATAGCTACAAGACAAATAAAATGATGAAAAATTGATCCTGGATTAGTGAAATCTCTGGGTAACTAGCAGGAGGATGTGCAAAATATTCTGCATTAACAGTTGTGCAACTAAAGGTCCCTAGGATTCCCACAGGAAGTATAACCTCACTAAAGACCTCAGAATAGAAATGTACAATGCAATGCAGAAACTACCTAACAGAAGTGAAATCGGGAGGATTGGCTCGCCATGGAAATTAGGGAATAAATGTGATAACAACAACAATGTAAGTATTTTGAAATTAGACAAAGATAGAGAATAGAATGAACATCATAAGAGAACAGAAGACTATGATAAAAACCAGGTGGATTTAAATATATATACATATATACACACATACGTATATACATACACATACATAAACACAATATCTAAAAATAAAAATATGTAGAACAATTCATTGAAAATAAACAGCCTGCATATAGGCAAAAAGATAGATTAAAACTTCTGATAAAAATAAAAATCTGAAGATAGTCGATCTAGCAATTCCATTACTGGGTATCTACCCAAAGGAAAATAAGCCGTTATATCAAAAGACACCAGCATTTGAATATTTATCACAGTGCAGTTCACAATTGCAAAGATATGGAATCAACCTAAGGGTTCCTCAATTGATGAGTACATAAAAAAAAAATGTGACTTCACAAAGCATGGATTACTATGCAGCCATAAAAATGAATGGAATAACAAAACAATGCCTTTTGTAGCAAGTTGGATGGAACTGGAGAGTGTTATACTAAGCAAATATCCCAAGAATTGGAAAAACGAATGCCACATGTTCTCACTTAGAAGTGGGTGCTAAACAATGGATAGACCCAAACACAGAGTCATGTAAAAAGACATTGAAAACTAAGAAATGAGGAGCAGGGGAAGGGGTGAGGGATAAAACACCTCTCCGGTACAATGTACACTACTCTGGTGATGAGCACACTAAAAGCTCTGACGTCAGAATTACTCAGTTCCTCCACATAGCAAAGACACTTTATCCCCCTTACTGTTTTGAAATAGAAAGATTGAAAAAGGAAATAGTAATTAGACCTGAAGTTATAACTCTGAAACCAGCACAGAGGAGAAAGGAGAACACTATAAGATATGTGAAGCAATCTGATCTCTAGATTAAAAAGGCCCAGGAAAAATATGACAGAAATTTAGAAGGAGAGAATAAGGAGAATGAGAGAGAAGAAACATCACAAGAGTTAGTGACTGAGAGTTTTAAAATAATTAATCAGATTATGTAACCATATGAGCACCAAGGAAAATGGTTCTAGAAAGGAAATATAGTGAAACTATAGTTGGACAAAAATTTTTAAAAATTCAAATAAACCATAGAAAGAACGACATATTTCTGATAATGTAAGAATTAGATTGACAACAGCTATTGCATCAAAAAAAAAAAAATGATGCCAGAAGACAGTGTCTGATAATACTTTCAAAGTGCTGAGGGAAAAATCATTGCCAATCTACAAATCTTTCTATTTATTTCCAAAACCTAAGGTGAATGTAGATAGTTCAGGAGACATATAAAAAGATTATGTTTAATCATCATAGGGTTTTGCAGAGAGACTATTAAAATATGTACATGTGTTAGAAAGAAATGTAATCCAAAGAGAAGGGTTAGGATGCTAAAAATAATGATGAAGAAATGAGATGAATTGCAAGGGGGGGGTGGGGAAATTTTAACTATATTATGAACAGTTGTTTTGCTTTAAAACATTTCTTTAAAAATGGAAAAATATTACTTGGTAGTAAGTAAATGGGTGCTATTTTAGTTTCTTTACAGTTCTATTGTCTAAATATGTTATGATTAAACATTTAAAAGAAAGGACATGGGAGGGATTCAAATGCTGAAGAATTGGTTTTGATGCAATTGAGAACAGAACAAAGGCAGGCTTTGTCCATTAGGAATTAGAGTCAGTGGGCTTGTTATTTAGACTGACTCAAAACATTTTTTTCACTCTTGTCTAGAATTGGTGATCTCTTTGGTGCAGAAAGAAACAAACTGGGCCAGTACGTGGACTTTAATACACATATAAACTCATAGTGACCATTTTTCCTCTTGTCCATAAAAATAAAACATGAAGAGATAATTAGCTATTCCTTTGCCCTTTTAATACATTGGTACTCATTACTGTAGCATTTTCCAGCTAGTATTTATTACTGGGTTTATCTCATATAAAAAAAAAAAAGTAATTTTCTCCCTGAGCTCCTAGATTATTTTTCTCACCTCCATAACAATGCCATTCTTCACTGAAATGTAACTGTGTCTCCAGCTATATCGGACTCTTTGAGAGGAGGGATTGCATTTATTCATTTAGAGGTCCCCAGTGGTTTACACATAGTAGATATTCAGTAAATTTTTGTGGGAAAGCGTTGGTTGTCTTTTCATCACAGAAGTACCAACAGAATATGTTCTCATGTGGAGGAACCACCCGACACATATATATAGAAAGAGCAAAATATAACTGTTTTCATCTTCTTTCTCCCTGTCTGTAGAGAGGTAACTGACATAAACACCTTGGCATCCCTCTGAACTGAAGTTAAATGTTATGTTTGTGGTCTTTTACTCATAACTTCCATTAGTATATCTTCCTCTCTTCTGTTTAATAATTGGCTAATATTCGGTGTTAGCTGGAGGGTTATCAAACGTGTCTATCAAATGTTCAGAAACACAAACCCAAATCCTTGTATGACTATTAATTTTTACATGAACTTATTTATGTCTCGCTATGTCTTTTCTTTGGTCTATATTCAGCTGTGAACTGAGACAGCTTTCAAGCTACCAGATATGAATTTCTAGGGTTCAATTTCTATTCTTACTTTTTATCATTTTCTATGAAATATTTAGATGATTTTTAAAAGCATTCGTGACCTAAGTAGAAATGTAGTTGTATAATGTTTAATGGCTGATGGAATCACTGCATTTACCTTGAGAATTCAGAGAAAGCTCACATGGTGTATGTGTGTTGAGGCATGAACCCAAAGCTGCTTAAAAGGATTAATGTTGCATCTCAGACTCAGCTGCCCTGGTAGGCTCCTGTCATATGAGAAGTATTAGAAATGAACTTATAAAGGAAAAGGTTTGGGTACTTATCATATAGAGATGGAAAGTGTCTGACAAATTTATTTACTTAACAACAAAGCTACCAAAGTTATTTATCCCAATGAGCGGAATAGTGGTTTGAGACCATTACAATTAAGTGTAGGCAGCTGCCAGTTTTCTTTGCAGCAAGCCCTTCTGACCACAGAGAACCTGGGGAAGATGGTTATTTAGAGATGGCAGTGAATAATTCCCTTAGCATTACATTCATCTTTCCAACAGTTTTTGCAACTGAAAAGGTATGGATATTCTTCCGTCAATTCTTTAGCCTTCACAGTTGGTGGATTTTCCTATTTTGTCAGATAGACATTCAACAAATACATTTGGATATCTACATTTTGCTAAGCATTTGCATAACAAAGCATGGGCCCTGACTACAGATGTCTTACTCCTCATTGCCTTTTCTACCTCTGACTGCCTATGTAAAGAACATTCCATAGTATTGTGCTATTTTAGAATAAATCTTAGCTGGGAGGCCTGATTTGTTTTCTAAAGAATTCTACGTTGGGGCTGGGCGCCTGTGGCTCAAGTGGCTAAGGCACCAGCCACGTACACCCAAGGTGGCAGATTCAAATCCAGCCTGGGCCTGCCAAACAGCAATGATGGCTGCACCAAAAAATGGTCAGGCATTGTGGTGGGCGCCTGTGATCCCAGCTACTTGGGAGGCTGAGGCAGGAGACTCGCTTGAGCCCAGGAGTTGGAAGTTACTGTGAGCTGAGATGCCATGGCTCTCTACTCAGGGGGACAGCTTGAGGCTCCTGTCTCAAAAAATTAATTAATTAATTAATTAATTAAATAAAATGAAGTATTATTAAAAAAAAAGAATTCTACATTGGAAAAGTTTTTAAAGCTTCTTAATCAGGTAGGTGAAGAAAGTCATTAAAGGTTCAGCATAAAAGCAAAACCAATAAACAGAATGATCAAACAAACATTACAGATCTCTCCAAACTTCAGTCTTCTTAATTTAGAAAAATCTTAACTTATGAAGAAAGTTGTAAGAATTATTTTCTCATCTCTCAGTCCTATCAGAGAAAGCTAATGATGTCAGTGGTTTGAAAGTTCAATGTATTTTCTGTGTCACTTCTTGATTGTCTGACTTCATCTTAAAATGTTAAAAACAGAAGAAAGAGTTGGAAACATCTTGTTCCACCTCCAGTTGTCTATCAGGATATCGGATATACTAGTTACTAACTTAGGGAGGATTGTTTCTCCCATTCTTTTATATACTTAATTCTGTTAGTGGCATACTTAGACAAATGCATGTACAGAAATAATAAATGCCTTTAGCATCATAACAATATTAGGATAAGCTAGAGTCCTGGTGAGTAGCTCTTTGAAAACTAAGCAGGAGTTATCATGCATTTATTCGTTGTATTTCGGAGGCATTTTTTCTTCAAAGTATAGGGTGCGATATGGAAAACTTTGCCCAGGGGTTGTCTAAGAATGTCAAAAGGAAATTAAAGGAAAGTAGTTCTTGTAGGAGGTAAGAGCACAGAAGAAACAACTAATGGCAAAAGCAAGCCCTGGGTGGCAGCTAGGTGAACCAACGGAGGTAGAAGGAACTAGCTACCCCAAGGGTGCTGCTGTTGGCTTTTCAGAATACTGAATCATTTCACCATAGGTCCCTGGTGGGCAATAGAGATTTCTACTCGGTACTCACGGAAATAACCACAATTTGAATTATAGACTACTGGGCAGGAAGGGCCTTAAAAATTATCTGCCTAATTCTTTTAATTTACAAGTGAGGTAAATTGAAGCCAGAGAGAAAAAAAGAAACAAGTTAGAAGCAAAGTCGGGGTCAGGAACCAGGTTATTGGTTCCTTCAGTAAACACACATTAAATGCATTGCACTAAGCACTGCCCTAGGCACATGGGTCACCTCTGTGAATAGACACAGACAGATGTTCTAACTCCAGAGTTCTATCCGACACCAACTTGTTCCACCTCCAGCTGTCTATCAGGATATCCGATGTACTTTATTATAAACTTTCTTTGGTTGAATGTAGACCCAACCCTCTTGAGGAATTAAATATCAAGTTGAGAAAAAGGAGTTCTTTTTCAAGTGTGTTAACATTCTTTGATCCATAAGTCCTTATGGGGTACTCCTCTCAGATCAGCTGGAAAATATTTACTGGATTGATTCTAGTTTGGATGTCATTGGAAGGCAGGATTTTATTGCTAACATGAGCCATTTATTTTTTGTCCTCTAGTAGGACTGGCAAAAGGCTTAAACATTATCTCTCATTGGAGAAAATGTGGTCTCTTAAAATTGACTTTACCTTAAAAATGTCTAACCTGACAGTCTAAACTCTAATAAGATAATGGAAGTACCTAGTGTTAGACTTAAATGTGAAAATTCTTCAAAGGAGTGTGGTTTAAGAGCTGCCATAAACCTGCCTTCCCAAAGGTGATATTACAATTGTCCGTTTAACACTGGATATCATTACAAGAAAACCTGGGGGTACAAAAAAAGTGTAGATTGCTTGATGTTAGTCTGGCACTGGATTTAAACCTCTCTCCATCCCCCAGTCCCCACGTTGAAAATCTGCTATAAAAGAGGTCTCAGTTCTTTTAGAGGTAAAAATCAGTGTTTTAAAACTAAAGACCTACATTCAGGCAGGCGTGGGAAGATGCTTCATTCCGCTCAATTTCTCTCATGTCCCGGGCCAGTCTCTCAAGACATAAAGTATTTATTTTGCAAGTTGTAGATAAGGCTGGCTGGTGGGCGGAGGTAAGACTTGCCTGGAGTTGAGGGGGTAAGGGAGGAATGCTTGTGTTTCCAGCTGCCCTAACAGCCTGATAGTCATCACAGAGCATCCAGTCGGGCCGGGATCCGGGCACACCTGTTCGTGCCTGCAGGGCCCGATCCGAGGTGGCTCTGCCTCTCCCCGCCTGGCAGCTCTCTCCCCACGGTGCCCGGCAGCTCCTGTATTGGCTGATTTACCTGCGAGCCTGTCTGTGGATCTGCCTTTACGCGGCCACTGCCACCAGCACGCACTGTCAAGACACAGGGAAGCCAAGCCAGGAGCGCACCCGCCCGAGCCCTGAGCAGGAGGTGAGCCGCCCCGGACACGCCGTGTGGACTGCGGCTTGCCTTCCTCCCGACACACATGGAGTTGGGTGGCGACTGTGCCCGGGAGCTGCAGACAGCTACTCGGCCGACTGGCTGTGTGTGAGCTGGCTACCAAGGCAGCGCTGCCTCGGCCGGCCCTCCTGCTGGCAGGATGTAAATACACCTGCAGACCGGCCAACAGGACTGCCTCCCCTCCTCCCACCGCTCGCTCCGCTCACCAGCATGAGAGGAGCAGAGAAAGCAACAGCCTGCAAGTGACAGCGCCAGCGATTCCGCTCGCTCGTCTCCGAGCCGAGGGGCAAGTCGGTTGTGCAGCGGCTTGGTGGTGAAGTCCTTCCCCTGGCATCGCTATGTTTGCCTCTATCTGGTATGCGAAGAAGCTGGGTCGCAGGTTCGTGCACAATGCCAGGAAGGCGAAATCGGAGAAGGTACGGAATGAGTGGGGCTGAGGATTCCCTGTTGGTTTGCCACTGCCTGCTCTGGAGTGTTGCTCTGAGTACAGACGCAGTCTTTTATTAGCTCGGGGTGAGAACTTGCCTCTCCTTGGGAACGTGGTCCATGCCCCTTAGAGAAGGGTAACTCTTAAACCTAGCTCACTTGGGAGGGGAGCCTTTAGGGTCATTGGCTATTGGAAATGTACAGTGGAGTGTCTGTCTCCACAGACACTTACCATTCCTGTGAATTACACAGGAGGAAAGCATTGGAGCAGCTGGGATTTCTGCCTGTCCAGGGAGCTCTCTGGTGAACTTGTTGCTACACTGTATTATTCTTATTCCTGTGATCTTTGGTTCTGAGGTGGACATCATAAATGCCTGAGTCTTTCTCGGTGTTCCAGTGTGTGTCCTAGGAACACACATCTGGGACTCTCAGTAACATTGACCGCATTCCACAGGGGTGCCTGATAGCTTTTCAAATCAATAAAGCCATCATTCAAAAAATGCTTTCAATGAGGAAGGATTATATTAATAATTGGGTAGTCATGGCCATGTAGAGAATGGTTTTGCATTTCTTTTATTCATCATGACCAGTTGTTTCCAGAGAATCTCTGTGTATACTTAATTCATTAGTTACATTTCTCTAAGAAATAAAAATGGCCTGTAAGTTCTCAGTATATTACAGGGTTGGCAAGAACAGAAGATGATGGCTTCATCTCTAATTTGTTCAGTGCTATCTGAGACACTGACTGGCTAAACTGTCATATTTAGGGAAGTGGTATTCTATTTGATAGCTGTTGGGGAAATTTCCGAAGGTAATAATGCCTTGTGAGATGGAGATTTTCCACATTCCTCTGAGGATGAGATCTTTAGCTCTGTCTCATGTTTCCCTACTTCTGAGGTTGACCCAGAGAGGAGCCATTTCCTCTGGTCTGGTCTGGGGCATAACCCTTTCTCTCACCTACAAAGATGCCTTCACTTTAACTTGCTATTCAGTCCTTCAGAATGGGAATGTTGGTAAAATCGGTAAGAATGAAGTGATGAACCAAGAGAAGATTGTGTGTAGTGTGAAAAGCGAAAATATTGTTGGAGTTACAACTTTATGACTCTAGCCTTTGAGAATGTTCAGATCACAGGATTGCAGAAAGATGATCGAATTGTTATTTAGTGGCACTTTTGGTGGAGGAGAGGGAGAGGAGGATTTGGGTAGAATCTGTGCCTTCCCTATTCTACATATCAGAGATAAAATGACTGCATACCTAACTATGATGTACAAGTACCATATAGATTGAACAGTAGGCTTTTTGAGTTATTTTGTTTTGCTTCTCAAGTAAATTTTTAAGGAAAGAGACTTGCAAGTAGGTCTTTTATTGGAGCAAATGTTTTGGAAAAGTGCCTTCTTTCTTCAAAAATTATAGGTTGTATGGATGAGAGGAGTGTCAGGGACCACAAATGGTTCTGAAAAGCCCATGAGAGATAATTCCCATATCACATTAGTATGCAAAGAAAAGTTGAATCTCCCAATGCCACTTAATTCAAGCTTGGGCCCAAATGTGGAAAATGGAAGCTCTATGAAATACAGTATATACAACCTACAAGGATGTTAATCTGCAAAGTAATAAGGGCTTCTGGTTCTTGAGTGTGGGAAGAAGCTAGTAAGGGGCCTCTGAATCTCCCATTCTTATCTGTGATGGCTAATGCTTAGTACAAGCTAGAATAAACCAAACATGAGGTTAAAGGTTTAAATTCTTTGTATTACTCAGAGACTAAGATATATGCACATCAGGAAACCAAAATTAGAGAACTGAAGTTTTGTTTTTGAGAGATAAAGACCAAAAGAAAAATTATTAACTCTATTGTCCTTCTGCTAGCCAGGAAATCTATGAGGAGTTAATTTTGAACACTAGGTAATGACAACCAACATGAAAACTGCATCTCATTATTTTTGTGGAATCTGTATTCACAGAGTTTCTGGCATAAATTAAAATGTGTGTTACCTTAAAAAATGTAGGCACTCCGTCCATGCTCAGTGAATGGAAATAGTTTATTTGTCTTCTGTACCTAATTTTATAACGTGGCTTATTTAAACCAACTATTGCAAATAAATATTTTTGAAAGTGTTCAGTAATATACTTTAGCTGAGACGACAGTTAACAAATATACTACAAGCTGAGTTAATTCATACAAAGTATTCCTGTAGCATCAGAGACCATAGGGACAAACAGTGGGGGATGTAAAGTGCTACTAATGACATGTTGCCATGGTATCATCAAACGGAGAAAGACGTGCCACATAAAATTATCATTGTGGGTTTTTTTAGAAAATGACCAGTATACTTAATTGTGAAAGAATTATAGATAAAGAGCGATTTTTTTGTAGTAGTAGTTTGTTTCCTCCTGATAAAACAACCTGCACCCATCTTAGCCCATCTATTCTATTTTAACATTCAGGCTGGTCTGATAAATATTTTCTTCAAGGTTTGGGTTAATGAAACAGTTCCTTGGGGATGTGCAAACCTAAATGCCATCCTAGACACACAGGATGCCTTATTCCTAGTTGCTTGGCCTACTGTTTTACCTCATCTAATGTCAGTAGAATTCAATAGCTTAGTGGAATGTCCATCATCATGATCACACTGATAATAATATTAATAGCTCCTGTTCATGCACCTTCTGCATCAGCTGCTTTATACATAAGATTTAATTTACTCCTCACAACAACCCCATTAGGTATAAATTCTTCTTTTGTAATCCCAGAGAGAAAAGTAGCTAGCCCAAGGATTAGTGGTAAGTGTCATTTCTGGAATTTGAGCCCAAGTCTGCCTAAGCTGGTTATTCCAAAACTAACTCCTTGAGTCTCTAGCACTCTCTTCCATTCAAATATCATTCTCCTGAATCCCTTAACCTGTCTTGTCTGAAAGAAGTTACCCACACCTTCTTATCTTGTCCCTTGTATTTACTGTAGGACTCCAAATTCATGAGGTTTATAGAAGCAAAGTAACCCCCTCAATTCTGATAAGACTCTATCCTAAACTATCTTGAATAGACAGTTGTCTGTCCTGTTAAAGATTTTACACTTTTTGCCCTCACTAGTTGGATAAATGCAGCAAGCTATTGTTTCAGCAGCTATCATTCTTTTTAAGTAGCTTGTAATTATCATACCATCGCAACCTATGAATTCGTTTGTACTCAATGCTTCTTCCCGTAGACTCTAAAGATGTCTTTCATCAAAAAGGACCTACATGCTTAGCAATTGTAGATGTGTTCTTTTTTTAGATTAATTCAAAGATGATAGGTGATTCACAATGACATTTTTCTAAAAAAGAAAAGCAAAAGGTTCTTTGTTATTCTTTCATTAAAAAAGACAGTTCTGTTCACCCCAACAAATTCTGCGAACACAATTATTTTTAAAATGATAATACGAAATAAAAATTGTTTGGCTGTAACAGAATACCTCCATTCAAATAATTACTCTTACCTTCTTCTTCTTTTTTTTTTTTGACCCTGTGTAATTAATTCAGAAGTTTGAAGATCACTTTTATGCCTGCTGTCACATTTCAACCTAAATTGCTTAATTTAGCCAATCTTCAAACTGTCTTACTCTAAAAGGCCAGCTAAGGAAACTTTAAGATAAATTAAAAATGTAATTTCTGGCGACATAATAATAATATACGAGAGTATTAAAATGCCTAAAGTTGTGAACTTGCACTCCTCCACCATCAGATATATATTGCTTTTTCATTTGTTTTTGTTTTACTTTTTAAGTTGATTTCTTTATCTTTTAAGTGTATACTATGAAAAGTGCATGCATGATGTTTCGGAAAGAGTAGTATCAATTTCACCATCTAGTAGGCACAAGTGGATGAGCTTGGCAGTTATATACAACCTACAAGTGATATAACCAAGCCCTATATCTTGACATTAGGCCATATTCACCTTGGAGAATTTTTTAAGAAGGAAGGCACCAGTTCTACTTTCCTTTGCATTACACCCAATAAATTAATTCAATATAAATTAAAATGAAGGACAAACTAGAAGGGCATTTTCTGAAAGTAGAGAGTATTTTCTACTGAGTGATCTTGCTATAGTGTAAAGAGCTTCAGGTTTAAGGTGAGGACTTAGAGCAATGGTTCTCAACCTTCCTAATACTGTGAACCTTT
Organism: Galago senegalensis; assembly: GCA_963575145.1. NCBI lineage: Eukaryota > Metazoa > Chordata > Mammalia > Primates > Galagidae > Galago > Galago senegalensis. The sequence goes on from CAUYTI010135269.1 coordinate 16,049, forward strand.
AATACAGTCCAAAGGGGTTGTGACCCACACACTGAGAACTGCTGACTTAGGGGGAGCAGAGTCATTAGTCTTGCTCTTTGCTCTCCAGTCTGAAGCCAGTCATTTGGCTTCTCTGGGTACAGTCTTCTCACCTGTCAAATAGAAGTAACAGATATGTTTCTTTATATTCTCATTGTCCTCAGGATAACACCCACCCCCCTTAATATCCTCTACACGTCCCATCATGATATGGCCTGTTTCTTCTCTACCATGATACCTTTTTCCTCTCCCATGAGAACTCTGATCTACTTCTGAATCCCTGAATGGTCAGGCTCTTTCCAGCTTCTAGGATTTTGCCTAATCTGTTCAGCTGAGTAGCTGACCACAGCTTGGCTTAGCTCCTCTAACCTTAGATGACTTTGCCACCAGTAGGAAGGTTTCCCTGGTCCTTATAAGCCCAGAAATAGTCTTCCATTAGCTTTCACAGGACTTATACATGTGTTCTAATCATTCTCAGTTTTTAAAATCCTCATTAGATTCTCTGAAATGAAAGACTGTCCAATTTCGTTTACCATATCTCTAGGGTCTAAAAGAATGCCTGGCACACAGTTGACTTTCACACCCTATTTCATTGATTCTAAGGTTGTCATCAATTTTAAAATGCACCATTATTTCATGTATGGCTTTAAAAAAATTGCCAGTAGAACTATGGCATCATTAATTGCAAGATGCATCTTGATTTCACAGATGTTAAAACGTGGAAAAAATTCATTTTTAGAATCAATAAAGCATGTCCTAATGCTGAAAGAATGAATGCATTTGCTTTGAGAATAAAATGAAGTGCTCAAAATATTACACGTGCCATCAAATCACATTTATACAGTTAGTATAAATGAAGTGCTCAAAATATTACACGTGCCATCAAATCACTTTTACTTCTTTGGAAATAATAATCATCTATATAGGAAATTTAATAGAGAATTCTAAAGCATATCATCCATTTTTATCCTGCGATAGACAGACTCACTGACAATTGCTTTCAATGCTGGATTTAGGAAGGCAAATGTTGGAGGGAAAATGAAAATGAAGAAATTCATTTCTTCCATAGTGAAGAAATGAATTAAAAGCCATAATCTAACTGGAGCCATTTATATTGCAGAAGAGAAAGCTTATGAAGCCTCCCAGACTTTTTATATGTCTAAACGACCAAAGGTTAACATTTACTCCATCTGTTCTATGAGCTGAGACCCACGCAGATACAGGTGCTGAGAGATCATTACTATTAGTTTTTAGAGAGTTGTTAAAGAGTAGGTGTCTGGGATTAGACACCATGTACGACTCTAGTGCTCACCTCTTTTAGTCAAGAAATAATACTCTGTGTATGTATACTGTATGTTTTATAATATATACATATATATGCGTGTCCCAAAAATATATATGATATATATATATAAAATGATGTATACTTACAATGACTTACATACCTAGTTTATTTTTCTCTATGAAAAAACTAAATAAATTTTAAAAGGTAAATTTAAATGTAAAATCTGAAATTTCACTTAGGCTAAGGAGAAGTATCCTGATGTTTAAGATTAGCCATTCCTTGATGCTCTTTTTCGATCTATTTTTGGCCTACGGTAGAGTGAAGAGTCTGATGTGGAGAGCGAGATGAACAGAGCGTCCTCTCTGGCCCCTATCTTAGAGCCTTGTGTCTCTGAAAACTCCTTGGTTGTAAGCAGCAGCATGACTCAGCGCCCCTGTCTGCCGAGCTGCAGTGACAGAGAGGACAGGTGTTTGCCCATCCGAATGCAGCCCCGCAGCTCCTCCCCGTCACCTGGAAGGGGAATCAAACTGCAGACTGGAAGTCCTACCTGTTCTGCAGTCCTAACCCTGCGGCCCACCCAGGCAGAGCACAAAACATAGTTGCTAATAGGTCAGAGAGGGGAGACAGAGAAAAAGGACAGATCAGAGAAATGGCCAACATCAAGGAAAGGGAAGATAAGAGCAAGAGCAAAACAGCAGGTCCCGAAACCACTGCACGATCGTAATTAACTGTGGTAACGACTACTGAGCAGTTTACACTGGGACTTGCACTTTACAGTATCAGCTCATTTAACCCCGACTACAACCTTCGGAGACAGTCCTACCATCAGCTCCATTTTAGAGACTAAGAAACTGAGGTATATGATGTTAAAGGATTAGCCCAAGGTCAGGAGCGGTGGATCCAGTATTCAGGGCCACCTATGACTGTATCTAAAGCCTGTGACCCTAAGCCCTCAGACTTCGTCCTAGTCTTTAAACCTTTCTCAAGTTGGTGAGCCTGGACCTGGTTCACCCAGGTTTCCCTTTTTGTGCAAAAGGGACAAGCTGAAAACAAGACCTGATTTCTCACTGGGGGAACTTCAGAAAACAGATATATGTCTAGATAGTGTTGCTTTAGTTCAGTGAACAGAACTTTAATTATAAAATGTTTTTTCTTTATGAACTTTAGAGTGATCTTCCTCTAACTGGTATCATCCAGTGATACATATTACATTGAAAGATGAAGATGAATGAAGAAATTCTCCCATTTAGCAAGAATAGTTCAACCCTAATGATCATTACAGAGATAAATTTGATAATCTCTGAGAGATAATATTTTTATTTGCACATGTACTGCATGTATGTGGTTTTTATAAAAGGCATCCCGCTTTAAATAATCCCTTGTAGTATTCACTAATAATTTTATCTGAGGTAATATTATCTCCTCAAATACATTATTAAATCTTTAATCAAATTATTAAACCATTATAAATTCTGTTCCATTCAGTCAGGACACTTAGCTCCTAGAGGGCTCTAATGAAGCCGGATTGGATGATTCACTTGGATGGAATATTCTGAGCTGTATGCTGTGTAGAAATTAAGACTAGATTGGGGGTCAATAGGCCTGGGTGTTAACTGGCTTTGCTCCCACAACCTCTGCCACCTGAACTAAGGCTTTTCATTTTTCTGGACCTAAGGTCTTCATTTGCAAGCAGATTATTTGATTCTTATTCTGATTTGCCATAAGACTTCAGAGTCCTTAAAGGGAAGGCTTTGTATTTGAGTTTACATTCCCTGCACCTAGAAGAATACCTTGCTCTAGGAACAACTAGGAAAATATGTGTCAAGTAATATATACCAAAGGCCTGGAACTTCCTTGGCTATTAGTAAGAGGAATATAGTGGATGATATGCCCATTTTCAAAGTGGGAGCCAGAGGAGAAACACCCACGGGTCTCTTGCTTTTTAGTTGTCTTTTCTTTCTTGAAGATAGAAAGAATGTCTTATTACATTGGATTCGAGCTCCAGTTCTTTTTCTTTTTCACTCTCTGAGCTGCCAACACTGAACAGTGGCTAGCGTAATACCTGAGTCCTCGTGAGCCACCAATAACGGACATGTCAAACTATAAACTTTTTCAGCGATTATCCCGCATGCCACAAGATTGCAGGCTGATATAAAAAGTTTATTCCTTGAACTCTTTCAAGTTGAAAATTATTCATATTGAATTGTGTCCCCCCCCTAAAAAATTTATAGGTATATGTGGAAACCCTAGTCTCCACTGTATTTGGAGATAGGGCTTGCGAGGGGTAATTAAGGTTAAATGAGGTCATAATGGTGGGATCTTAATCTGATCGGATTGGTGGTGGCCTTAGAAAGGGGGAAGTCTCTCTCTTTCTCCCTCTCTCTCTACAACATGTGAACACAAAGAAAAGATCACTGTCTGCAAGCCAGGGAAAGAGAGCTTGCCAGAACTGACTCTATTGGAATCTTAATCTTAAACTTTTCAGCCTCTAGAACCATGAAATAATAAATACTGCTGTTTAAGCAACCTAATCTATGTTATTTTGTCATAGCAGTTCAAACAGACTAAGACCTTGTTGCCCACTATTATGGTCATATATGATGACATCTAATGAGTGGTTTTCTGGTGCCTGGGATTGGTGTCATCACTAGGAAAAATATGTAACCACATGAAAAAGTCCGAAGTATGTAAGTTCTAATAACGAACAGCTTCTTCAGGGTCAAGCGTACCTAATCTTTTGAAAGAGCTAGGAGATGTTATTAAAAATTGAAATATATGTATTAAGAAAAGGGGGAAGAAGTACCAGGTAAAGGGAATGAATGAACTGCTTTTAGAGAATCACTGTGCTTGTCTTTAAATTCCTTGGCCTAACCCACAGAGCAAGAAAAATGAATGCTATTCACCCAGCAAGTCTAATAAAATTAAATATACAACTCATAAAACACTCCTCGTCCGTTCTACACCTACTTGTTACTCTGATACACAAACAGAATTCATTGATTTTCCATATCATCCACTCCACTGATCCTCAAAATTGACTATGCAAGTGTCTACTACTAGGAGGATTGCTAACTTTCCACAGGGTTTGCAACAATGTATGAAAAATTGTTGCAATAAGCACTGTGGAAATAGAAGGTCAGTGTCCTGGCATTCCTGCCCTTTTTAGCAGATAGAGTTTGCCATTGACATGAGAATATTTGGTGATTCCCCAGAACAAGAATGATGAACGCAGATGTTCTGTGGGAGAGGAAAAAGTGTGTTGGGGCTGGGGAAGTGGAGGAAGATGGTGCTTGGGCAGGGGTAGGGAAGATTAAAAAATAAATAAATCTTTTTCTTGTTTCTGCCTTATATGATCATTCTGACCTAGAACTTTGTTTTTTGTTTGTTTTCTAAGCTCCGTGTGTAGGTCCTTTGTCACCTCTAAGGCCATCTGGCTCCACCCACTGTGTGAGGCCTCTTGTTGGCACATCTATGAGCAGCATGGCAATGAAAGACTACAGAGAGTAGTCTCAGCCCCTTACTAGTTGTGTGACCTTGAGAAAATAACTTCGTTTCCTTGATTTTTAGATGTTTCATGTTTTAAATATGGTGATTAGCATCCTTCAATAGGTTTTTGATTCAATTAAAACTCTGTAAAGTCTCCAGCCTGTTGTAAAAACCTTACTATTTCTTTCTTTCCTTTCCTCCTCCCTCTCTCCCTTCCTTTCTTCCGTTCATTTCTATAAGCTAGCTAGTTTCAGAATGGAAGGCAACTCTGTTTTGAGTTACTCCTTCATCAATGATACCTCTTACCCTACTGCTCTTTCAGGCCTTAGAATGATCTTGCTATCCTATTCTGGTTTTGCAGAATGAAAAGGTGCATAATTATTTCTCTGCTGCTGCTTACAGGAGAAAAAAAAGACTGAAGGACATGTTCTTGCATAGGTGAAACTTATTAGTATTCTGACTCTGAGGGACTTCTGGGGTTTTATTTACTTTTATATAATTTTCTAGATCATCCTTAAGAAAATCATTGAAGCTGCCCTCTATCTTTCCCACACCTTTCTCCTCTCAAAACAAACCACATAACTTAGATAGTGATTCTCTGTGTCTTGTGAAGGTCAGTTAAGACACATCACTGCTCATTTCAAAGGAAGTGAGTGATATGTGCTGAAATGACTCGAGGTACTCATCTCCCAGCCAGGAAATACATCACCTCATCTTTGTTGCTTTATTTTGGGTCTTCGGAGGTGGGGGAGAATATCATGCAATCTTACACTGAATTTCAGAACTAGAAAGGACTTTCCCTTCCCAGATGATAATAGTAATAGTAACATTAATGAATTCTTAATGAATCTTTACTATAGGGCAGTCACTATTCTGTGATTTTACACGTGCAAACTCAGCCAACCCTCCCAATAGCCCCATGTGCCAAATATCATTATATCTACACTTTTACAGATGAGGCACAGAAAGGTGAATTCATGTTTCCAAAGAAGCACAGTAAGCATGTTCTAATGCCAGGATTTGAACCCAGACAATCTGGTCCTGAGCCCACATCCTTAACCAGAATGCTATATAAAATCCCATGTCTTTTAAATGAGTCAACTGAGGCCCTGGAGACTATGAGGTTTGAGAATATTTTGCTTGATGTCTCCAAGTGTTGATGACCAGGTTTGGGAGTTCAACCCAGATAGTCACAGTCCCAGTCCACTACCCTCCTGGCTCCATGCCCCACTGACATGGATGCCCCTACTTTTATTTCCCATGAGCAAAGAGATTCACCCACTACCTATCCTGATAGGCTTTGATAAATAGGATCTGCTAGATTCATTGCCTCAAAAGTATTATTGGTTTTATTCATATTTTTGAATGATGATACTGGTAAACTTTGGTGACATTTTCAGTAAGTAACTGATCTAACTTTACCATGACTTGAGTTCTGCTTCCATTAACAAAAGAAAACAAAAGTTATCCAACGGGATGGCATTTGGAAAATGATTCCACACCAGTGGTTGCATTAATTGCTACTTTGGATGCTCCTGCTGTGAATTGAATGGAGCCACTTTGGATCTATTTCTTGGAAATAACCATCTTTATTACCTCTGCTCTAGGATGCAAAATTCTGAGATCTTTAGAAGCAAATATCTTCCACTAATCAGATTCTCTTCTCTATTTTCATTTCACAAGTAATCCTTTTCATTGTTATCACCATTTTTAATGTTCTCAGATTTAATTTATGAAGAGTATGACTATTAGAGGATGATTTCACCTCTCTCTTTCTCAGCATATGACATTATGTTAACTCCCCAAGTGTAACATTTTGAATATCATGTTTAATTCCAATAAGAGTCATTATTTTATTAAAGTTGTTTTTTCCTAGAATCTACAAGATCTTTATAAAAATGCCTGTGTGATATACAAGATGTTTGTTTTTTACTATAAGACATTTCTTCAGTGTTTTGAAAAAAAGTAGAATGAAATAGGAAGATTAAAATATGCCCTTAAAAAACAAACTTAAATACAATTCAGATTAATTTAAGCTTTTTTGTATTCTGGTGTGTTACAGTCACCTATCTGGTTATCCTGAACACCTTCAGAGCCATATTTTTCCTGTTTTGGAATTAAGCCTAGACTGGTCCCAGGAAAATAAAATGCAAGTAAACAGGTTATCTGTGGCCTTTTCTGTCAATTAACAATTCAACAAATACTCATTTGCCCCTTGGTATTGAACAAAGACTCACTGGCACGCCACTATTAATACCACTGTGCTGGGATTCTTAAGGATGCAGAAATGATCAAGCTGTTGTCTCCAGCCTGGGGATATAGATTAGAAACAAAAGAAACATACACAATAAAAGTAAACTCTGGGCAAACTTTATACTGTTTGCACAGTATTAGCAATATGCCAGTCTTCTCCTGGTATTTTTTCTGCCTTACCCAGATCCTCTGTGTTTGTTTACTGAACTTGAGCCCTCTTCATCTCTGGGATCAGGCCTCAGTGCAAACCACCTGGTATATCATTTATTCATAGACCCCCCCCCCCCACTGCCCAAGATTTAAATAAAATACACTTGGTCTGATTAAGTTCTTAGGCAGCACATGTGGATATCCAGAGTGTCCTTAAAAAAAAAAAAAAAAAGAAGAAGCCTAAATTAAAGAAACTTTTCTTTGTTTTTGTACTTCTATTAGCATATATTGAGGGAAAAGAGAGAAGTATTTAAGATGATTTGAATATGCAGATTTTGTAGGTTCCAATCCAGCACTGCCACTTAGGAGCTGTGGAAATTGAATACTCATTTACACTTGGTGTGCTTCACTTTACTCATGTATAAAATGAAAACAATAGTACCTGTCTCAGAGGGTTGTTATAAAGATCGAGTGAATATTTATGATGTAACAGACATTGTCTAATTGCTAGTGAATAAATATAATGTGACAGGTAATTTAAATGAAAGGGATTTGGGGGTGAAGTGACTGGACAACTCTTCCACCCCCTTGTCTGACTCTGATTTCAACCTGTAGTAGGACGACCTCAAACACCTTCATCATCATGAGCTCCTCAGCATCAACACGCATGGGCAAGCAAACCTCTACCCTCATGCGTCAACTGTGCATTTCACTGAGCAGCATTATTGGAAAATAAATCTGATTTAAGCAACTGATCTCACCAGAGATGCTAGGATTATTGCCATTTGATTGAGTCATTAACACGAAAACTGTCTACCCGGGGTGTCCGCCTTGATATCTACCCAGGAGAACATCCTCTGAGGATGTAGGGCAAGGGCCTCTAATTACTATAATGAATTTCTGACTTCCTAAAGTGCCAGCTCTGCTTTTGGAAAGAATCAATATCCATCATTGTTCTTTGCTGCTCAGTGACAGAGGCACTTCCATGTGCTTCTGGGCTTTCAGAGACTGTTCATGGAGGTGAGAACATTAACATAGCAGACCATGGCTTACTTCTGCATTTACAAGGAACATCATATGTTCTTGAGTGCGTATTGCTTCTTTTACTATAACTATTTTTCATGGTACCTATTTATAGTTTATATAGTTTTATCACTGCATGAGCAAATAGCATGTCTTTCTGAAGCGGAATTATTTTCTTTAAAAAAAAAAACAGACATTCTTTGGAAAAGAGGTATGAAGAGTCCTCAAAGAACTCAAATTAGACTTTCCACTTGATCGTACAATCCCAGGCATTTTCTAGGCCTCTACACAGAAGAAATAAACATCATTTATCATAAGGACATTTGCACTAGATTGTTTATCACAGCTCAGTTTATAATCCCCAAGATGGGGAAACAACCTAAGAGCCCATCAGCCTAGGAATGGATGAATAGACTATGGTATGTGTATACCATGGAATACTATTCACCCATAAAAAGATGGAGACTTTACATTGTATTAACATGGAGTTGAAACACATTCTTCTTAGTAAAGTATCACAAGAATGGAAAAGCAAGTATCCAATGTACTCAACACCAATATGAAACTAGTAGAAGTACTAATATATGCCCACACAGGAGAAAAACTCAATTCAATTTAAGCTGGGCACAGGGAGGAAGGAGGAGGGAAGGGGATTGGAGTGCTCTCACCTAATGCACACAATATCAGGGTCTATGGCCCCCTTCTTTGGTGCAGGACATAACTACAAGGACTTTCCCTAACAGATGCAAACATTGTAACCTGATTGTTGGTCCCCTCACATTAATCTGGAGAAAAAAAAAACTAGACATTAACTTTGAGTAATCATAAGAAATAATCTCAACAATCCATAAATTTATTTTTTATTTAATGGGTGCCTCACAACATGCTGGGGAGCTGGGGGTGTGATGTTGAACATGGCATTTTAAGTACCAAAGAAGTATCACATGAATGACAAAGCAAGTATCCAATTAGTACTCAATACTAATATGAAACTAATACATAAATAGCTATATGCCCACAGGAGAGAAAAACACAATTAAATTCAAGAGTGGGACAGGAAAGAGGAGGGAGGGGTAAGTTCTCACCTAATGGGCACAATGTAAGGGTATATATATATATATGTGTGTGTGTGTGTGTGTGTGTGTGTATATACACAATTAATGTCATTAAGTACATTTGCAATGTTGTGCAAATATTACCACTCTTGTTTCTAGAATTGTTATCCCAAACGCAAATGCTGTACCCATCTG
>CAUYTI010135270.1:0-60821 GCA_963575145.1 Galago senegalensis
CTGCCTCTGCAATTTTCTAATCAGGCAAACTCACCCAAGGTCTCATCAGCCCACGTTATATAAGCTGAACTCTACTGGTGTTCTGGGCTGCTCTCCATATTGGGGGAACAGCCAGCCCTTCCATCTTTTCTTTAATAAAGACTTCCTAATTGGCACTATATTAATTGACTTTGGGTCTTGATATCTCGTGTCCATCCTATAACAGTACATACAATTTACAAAGGACAAGAAAATGGTTTGATGTTCCTTCGCTTTAATTTCAGATGTGTTATCTCCCTATTTTTCTAGCTTCCCTACTTGTACTGGTAGTCAATTGCAAATTATGATTAGGATATGAGATAAAATGAATGAAGAAGCAATAGCAGTAAATACTATCAGTATGCTGTTTATGATATACCATGCTGTTCTGAGTGCTTTAATGAACTAACTCATTGACTAAAAAACTCCTTGAGGTATTATGTTCTCCATTATAAAAATAAAATTTAAAAAAAACCCAAGAAACACAGAAATTAATTTTTAAATTTTTTCTCCCTTCCATGTCTTTGCTTTTTTAATTTTTATTTTTAATTATTTATTTATTTATTTATTTATTTTAAGGTAGAGTCTCACTCTGTTGTCCCAGGCTGATGTGCAGTGGTGGTGTAGCTCATAGCACCCTCAAACTCTTGGGCTCACGTGATCCTTTTGCCTCAGCCTCCCAAGTAGCTGGGACTATAGGTGCCTGCCACTATACCTGGCTTATTTTTCTATCTTTAGTGGTGACAGGGGTCTCCCTCTTGCTCAAGCTGGTCTCAAACTCCTGAGCTCAAGGGATTCACCTACCTCAGCCTCCTAGAGCCCTCAGATGACAGGTGTGAGCCACAGAACCTGGCCATTGTTAATTATCTTGTCCCAAACCCCAAAGCTAGCAAGTGGCAGAACTAGGGTTGAGTCCAGGCAGTCATCCAGGTGCAGTATTTATGCTTTTGACTCAACTACATGAAGTTCTTCATTTCCTTTTTTTGTTTGTTTGTTTGTTTTTTTGAGACGGAGCCTCAAGCTATCCCCCTGGGTAGAGTGCCATGGCATCACGCTCACAGCAACCTCGAACTCCTGGGCTCAAGCGAGTCTCCTGCCTTAGCCTCCCAAGTAGCTGGGACTACAGGCACCTGCCACAACGCCTGGCCATTTTTTGGTTGCAGCCATCATTGTTTGGCAGGCCCAGGCTGGGGATTCAAACCCGCCACCTTAGGTGTATGTGGCTGGCACCTTAACCTCTTGAGCCACAGGCGCCGAGCCAAGTTCTTCATTTCCATAAGCATTTTCCCTGTCCACATACATGCTATAGCTTAGTGGAATTTGTAATTGTTGACAAGATAGAGTGTGTTATTTATCTATAACACAGTACAAATTAGCTTTTCAGTAATGATCAGAAAAACATTCAAGCCACTAGCAATTGCCAAGACAGACATTGGATCTGACTTTTATCCGTAGGACAACTAATTCACCCACATTCACATGTCAATTGTACTTTCTGCACAAAAATGCCAGATTTGCATCCTCAGTACCCTCAGGGATGGGTAGAGACAAGGGGAAGACATCATCTAGTTGATCTTTTCTGAGAAATTTTTGGAAATATTTTTATTTATGTTTTAATAGGTAATAAAAACCAGAAACATGTTTTGAGACCTGAATCTCTTGAAGGGACAGATGAAGAGGATCCAGTTACAGCCCTGGAGTGGGACCCACTGTCTACTGATTATCTTCTTGTAGCTAATTTGCATTATGGAATCCGCCTGGTAGATTCTGAATCACTTTATTGTATAACAACATTTAATCTTCCCAGTGCAGCAGCTTCAGTACAGTGCTTAGCCTGGGTCCCCAGTGCTCCTGGGATGTTTGTAAGTGGAGGTAAGTTTACTCCTGCCGCTATGCACATGCTTTTCTATTAGACTTATGTGTATAATTCTGGAAGATCTTCCTAGAAGTAGACACAATGGCTCATATGCAAACTCTGTGTTTAATCATTTGAGGAACTGCCATACTCTTCTCCAAAGCAGTTATTAAGGTGGAATTTTTAGAAGAAAGAGGACTTTCTAATTGGTCTTCAGGTATATTTGAGAGTCCTTTATTTAGCTGAAAGTGGACAATAGAGCACTTTGTAGTACTTCAAAAGAGAAAAGATTAGTTAATGTTAAGGTAGAGAGTTTTCTGTGGCTGCTGCTTTCTAGGACAAGTGTGTGTCAATGGGGTCCCTTTATAATGGTGTTTACTGGGGAAAGTGGTGGAGATAGGAGGTTCCTAACCCTATAAAAAGGTTTGGAACAGAGAAAAAAATGCTAAACATGCCAGAAATCTACAGTATTCTTGGTTGAAGGATGTCAATAATTATTTCTAAAAATTCTGCATGTTGAAATTTTTGCCATTGTCAAACAGCATGTCTCCTGTTGTGCTTTTGTTTCTGATCGGATTAGATTCTCAAGTGGGTGTTCTGCGCATTTGGAATGTTTCAAAAACAACACCTATTGATAATCTTAAATTAAAGAAAACAGGATTTCACTGCTTGCATGTACTCAATTCTCCTCCAAAGAAAAAATGTAAGTAAAACATTTTAATTTTTCGTCAAACTGCCTCTCAAATAAAATGACTGATACAGTGATATCAGCATATCAATTACTATATGCTACCACAGAGCAATTAAAAAGATAGCCTTTAACAATATATATGTAGAAGGAACCATGAAAGCAATAACTAATATTAAAATTGAAAACATTTAGAACCAAATTACACTTAGACTTCTAGGCTCCCCCCATTTTTTTTAATATACATAAAGTATGGCATAAGAACAATCGTAAAAATTAAAATTTTAAAAAGTAGACATACTCACCAAATTCTAAAAAACATGAATTATAAATACATTGGTACATGGAAAGTTATCAAAACCAGTTTTTAACTAATGAAATATTAGAAAAAACAGTCATGGATAATACTAATTTTCAACCAAACTATCAGCAAATTTTCATTGAACCAAATGGATCGCTACCAAGTACCTCTTTTGTTATTAGCAGTTCGTTCTATTTTGAACTTCTATCATTCTCAGACTCTATGAAATGAGTATTATCCATAAATTTTTTTTTGGATGCAGTAAGAAAGACCTTGTTATATTTTAATCAATAAATACAGGGAAATAGTATTCCGTATTCTAGTATGTAATTAGTAACAATTTACAGTGGCATCATTATTTTGGATTATGTTTACATGAGACTATTTACATTCTAAGGAAAAGTTTCTTGAAAGAAGGCAGAATATGGGATAAAGAATATACAAAAATTAACCAAGCATAAGGATATTTGTAGGAGAAATGGAAGGCTGTGAAAAGCAAGCAAGCAAGAAAGGAGGGAAGGAGGAAACCTGAGGAAGAGAAAAGAAAAATTGAGATGCAAATGTATCTTGTTGAGAGTGATTCTTAATTTGAGAGTCAAATTAAAGCAAATTATAGATAATCTCAAAAATAATTCTTTTCATTGGCTTAGAAATTAGTGACAGTTGTTTCAAAAGGAAAAAGTTACATGTATCCCTAGGTTTATCTTACAGGGGTACAAGTGAATCTTTCTAAGAGTAGAATGTGAATTTTTTAAAACAATAACTGAGAAAATGACATGAAGGCTGTGTTGACCAATTTGATGGAAGTATTTTGGATTGCATGTGAAAACCCCACACTGTACCCCAGAAGTGCATTAATGTACATAGTTACCATTCAATAAAAAAAAAAGTTACACGTATGTATGTTTTTGCGTATGGAAACAATAAGCTATTCTATCAGCATTTCAAAGGAAGGTTATAATTCAAAAATATTCATGCTGTGTTTAAATTTATAGATGAATGACAAAACAAATATTCACAACAGATTGTAATTCCTCACACACTAATTTTCATCCATTTGCTCCATCTGTACTTGTATGTTCCTCTTCAAAATAATATCCAATTTTGTGCTTACATTTCCACATCTTTTGGCAATGCTGAAAAAGTACTCACATGGCAGAAAATGTGATCTTTGCCTTAAAGTTTGCTGATAACGGATTCTGTATGTTTTACACAGTGAAGGATCTTTATGTGTATAAATTAAACCCTGTGGCTTCATTCCAGTGGGAAGCTGTTGGGTAAATGTTTTTTTTTTCCTTCTCTTTTAGTTTCAATCCAATCGCCAACCAAAAATCATTATACATCCTCAACCAGTGAAGCAGTTCCGCCCCCCACTCTAACACAAAATCAAGCCTTTTCTTTGCCCCCTGGGCATGCGGTGTGCTGTTTCTTGGATGGTGGAGTTGGACTTTATGATATGGGAGCTAAGAAGTGGGATTTTCTCAGGGATTTGGTATGCCTGTAGTCTTTCTATTAAACATAGCACTTATTTTGTGTAAACCCAAAATTCTTTCACCTCTGTATTAATATTATTAAAATTTATTTTTGTAAGTACTGATATATTAGTTTATTTTACTTGGTTGAAATTTTTTAGAAAAAAAGTATAGTATGGGATAAAACTATTAATATTGCAATGAATTTTGAACATTATACTCCAACATACAAATGTCTACTTAACTAATACTTGATGTGTAATGAAAAATTGCATAGTCATAGGAAAACAAAACAAGAATAGCGTATTGTTTCAGGAGAAAGGACAAGTCAGTTTGTGGAATCTGTTTTTCTTAGTAGCTGAGACTTTTTTATGCTACATTCCTAGGGACATGTGGAAACTATCTTCGACTGCAAATTCAAACCAGATGATCCCAATCTTTTAGCAACAGCTTCATTTGATGGTACTATAAAAGTCTGGGATATAAACACACTAACAGCAGTATACACTTCTCCGGGTAATGAAGGGGTAATTTATTCCCTTTCATGGGCTCCAGGTAAGAGGTATTTTACTAAAATTGAGGAGACAATTAAATGATTTTTCTAAATTTTATTTTCATTTGAATTATCTTCTTACTTTCAATGTCATCTTGTTCTAAATTAGCAGTTCTCAACCTGTGGGTCACAACCCCTTTGGACTATATTAAAAGTTCATGGCATTAGGAAGGTTGAAAACCCCTGTAAATGATTGTAGAGGCAAATTAGTGCCAGCATATGGTTGATTTAGTTTTTGTGAGGTTTTAGGATAGACTAACCTGCACAGGCACTTTGATTCCTGAGCCCTTGTGTGTGACATGGTCATATAGAAAAGCCACAGAAAATCAGGATCAACCTGATCCATCTGATTTTAGTTGTATTTGTATAGCTATTTCTTTAAAGGTAAAATACATTTTAGATGGAAGAATGCTCCTAAATTTTTTTATGTAAATCAAATTTGTGAAAATAAGAAAAAGAGAGATGTGTTTTCTAAAAATTATAATAGATAATTTCCTTTAGGCATCTGTTTTATAAATGAATATATCAAGTAACGGTTCAGTTGTAACCCCATGATTCTATGTAAATTCCACGTTTGTAATATTGAAGAACTTTTAAGCCATTATAGAATCTTTTCTTTGATCTCAGAAAGATGCTACCTTCCTATACAAGAAAGAGAGATGTCCTAGGAAACATCTGACATTTTCTCCCAAAAATATTGCCTAGTAACAAATAATTTCATATACCTAAAAGGATTTCTTGCTTTATAAAGGACATATAATGGTGTACTTATTTGTCCTAATAGTCATGTATTAATTTAATAACCACCTATAACAAGGATATAGTTATTCTTATATTTAAAATTATTTCTTTATACACAGGAATTCCTAACCTTGAATGTATGGGCCTTCAATGATTTTAGATGCCTTCAGAGAGTCTGAGAATTTCTTGGAATTTTATAAATAATTATTGGTGTGTGTGTATATATATGTACCTATATCTGTCAAAAAGTATCATAAGTAATCAGATTTTCAGAGAGATCCATGTCACAGAAAAGGTTAAGGACCAATGCTTTGTGTATCCCTCATCTCCTACAGTGAGGAAAAGTCTGGAAAAAGATTTCACTTACACCTTTCAATGATAGTGGTTCTTTTAAGCAGAGAATACCCAAGTCCATGCTCTTTATTATTGTAATATGCATCTTCACAGGGGATCCCTTGGCTATCAATACAGGAATTGGGCTGGTCAGGACAGAAACCTTGAACTATAGCTCCTGTTAGTTGAACGCTTTTGCTCCTATATAATGTGTGTATCTCAAACCTAAAACTTAAATTAAAATTTTGAGTATAAAAACTATTGTTTGAAATCATAACACAGAAGACCTCATCTTACTTAAAGCATTCTTCCACTCTCTACATGGAGAATTTGTATCAAAAGAGTAAAAGTGTTTCAAAATGGCAATTATGCCATTTTCTGCTAGGTGATTACTAATGAATCATGATGTTTAGGTGAGTGGTGATGAAATTTGAAAGGTGAATGAAGGTTGACAAGGAGGGAAGTAGAGCAGGCGGTAAGTGATTGCATT
Source organism: Galago senegalensis (assembly GCA_963575145.1). NCBI lineage: Eukaryota > Metazoa > Chordata > Mammalia > Primates > Galagidae > Galago > Galago senegalensis. Next base: position 6,452 of record CAUYTI010135270.1, read on the forward strand.
ACTCCCTCTGTATTTTAGAGTAGACATCATAGGGGAAGGAAAAAAGTGCAAATGAATTTGGAAACATGTCCCAAATTATTTAAGAACCCAAAAAGGAGAGAATAATGGAAATTCTAGAAATGTGGTGAGGACTTTTTATTTTTAGTGCTTATAATCATTTATCACACAGTAATTCCTTCATGTCTTTACACCTCGGTAGCAGTTGACAGCTACTCCTTTCCTTTAGTAGAGAAAACGTCTTCTTTCACTGTCTGGCAAAAAGCACTCATCGAAGCCCTTACTTCTACTCTCTCAGAGCAGTTTCATTTTCACAGACATATTTCATTTCTTAAAAACACAAAGCATTATTTATGTCTTTCATAGAGAAACTGAGTTCTTTCATGTGGTCTTACAGAAATATTTTACTAATAGTTAAAATATTACTAATTAGTCAGGGAAATATGCATACTGAATTAATGTATAAAAATATCGAGAAATTATTAACAACTTTTGTGGTCGTGATTACAATAGTTTGACTTTGATAATAAAAGGGTCCCTGTCTTTTAGACATCCACACTGAAGTATTTATTGATGAAGTTAATAAATGACATCAGAAATTGGCTCCAAAGAAATCCATCAGGAGCTGTAGATAAAACAAGATTGGCCATATTCTGATAATTTCTAAAGCTAGATGATGAATACATTCATTTTACTATTCTCTCTATATTTGCATAAATTTAATAATTTCCATTGCAAAAAAATTAAAGAACTACTTTGAACATCTCAATTCTTACACTTTCAAAACTTACATTTTTAACCAGACTTATACTTGTGACACCTATTTAGTATAACGTCTAATAAATGCTTTCCTAAAGGTGGTTTAAATCGTATTGCTGGGGCAACTTCTCAAAATGGTGCTTTTATTTGGGATGTTGAAAAGGGCAGAATGGTTCAGCGATTTAATGAGGTAAGATGTACTTACTCCTACTGAATAACATAATGTCTTATGCTATTTTGTGTTTCATAAATGTTTTTCTTTGTCAACATAGCATTCAATAATCAGGTGGTATGCATATTCCCTCAAGCAAAAGAAAACCAAAGAAGATAGTCACGAGCTAAAAGGAATTCTGGAAGTTGTGGCTCAGTGTAAGATACTAAACTCCACCTTAATGCATTAGAGTTTCAGAGGAGGAGTTTTAAATCGTCTTCCACAAAATCTAGGCAAATACTAAATACTAAATAATGGGCAGAAGGCTAAACTCAGAGCAAGTCCCTAATTATAGTCCTGGTTGTTTATACTAGTTCTTGACACAAGGGAAATCATTTTATTGCCTATGACCTATTTCTTCACCTATAAAATGATGACATTGGACTATATGTTACTTAGATTTCTTTCCATTTCTCAAATTCTGTCATTCTATGACAAGCTCTAAAGCCTGCTCTCTTCCTATGTACTGTGTCACAGATTTTATTTATCCTTCAGCTTAAATTATCATCCTGTATTTTCACTGAATTCCATTAATATTTGAAAAATGCATACAGTCTAATTACAATATGTTAGGTACGAATCAGCAGAAATATGATCTAGGATTTTCTCTCATTGTCTTGAAATTTTATTTATTTTAAATGATCACTGATGAAGCTTACTAAATACATTATTGCTTTGAAAATCACTTATATATTTGAGGCTTTAAAAGGTTTTATGCAAAAAATACTGTTACTCCTTTGAGAATGCACTTTAGTAACCTGGATCCACTACAACAGTAGTAAAGCAAATGCAGTGTCAAGGAAATTTTAACCACCTGCAGGAGGTGACTTTGCCCAACAGAGGGAGCTCTGACAAAGGATCTTGAAGTTGCATCCTTTCCTTTCTCCACATACAACAGGGCAGTGTTCTTTTAATTCAGTAATCACTAGAACAGCACCTCAGCCCATAAGAAATAGTGGGATGGAAGAATAAATCAGCCTGAAAATGAAACTTTTGGCCTAGATTCAAAAACTATATCCTTTTTAGAGATCGTTGATTTCTTTTTATAGCATCTTGGCATCTTGTGACCGACAATACTTGTCCATTTGCACATAAGCAATTCCAGCCTAATTCTAGCAGCCCACCCTCTCAGTATCAAGGACATCTTTTACAAGCATTTATATCTTTCCCAATGTTCAGTAGCACAGTGGTGGCTCACACCTATAGTCCTAGCACACCAGGAGGCTAAGGCTGGCGGATTGTGTGAATTCTGGAGTTTGAGATAAGCTTGAGCAAGAGTGAGACCTTGTCTCTACTAATAATAGAAAAACTTGCTGGGCATGGTAGGAGATGCCTGTAGTCCCAGCTAGTCAGGAGGCTGAGGTATAAGGATCCTTTGAGCCCAGGAGTCTGAGGTTCTGCGTGTTATTATCATGCCGCAGCACTGTACCAAGGGCAACAGTGAGACTCTGTCCCAAAAGAAAAAAAAAATCATTATCACAATTTCTTAAATCCTGTGTAATGAATATGGGGGAAATTAACAAATCCAGCTTTAATGAACTAAGCAGCAGATGCCCACAAAAGGAAATGCAGGGATACAGGGAGCCATGAATGCATTTTCCATGGAAAAAAAGCGGATGGAAGCCTCCACTCCTTAAATGGAATGAGTATAGAGACGAGTCCCTTTTTTTGCATCTACCTATATATGAAGAAACAAGTAAAAATAGAGTGCTTTATTACAGGAGTAACTTTAAATCTTTTTTAATAAAAATAAAATTTTGAAACTTAGAGAAACAACCAATAATAACAATTGCTTGGAGGCAAGAGACTCGCTTGAGCCCAGGAGTTGGAGGTTGCTGTGAGCTGTAATGCCACGGCACTCTACCCAGGGGGACAGCTTGAGGCTCTGTCTCAAAAAAAAACAATTGCTTGCAACATTTCTTATACCACAGTGGTGGTAACCCTGGGTTTGAAAGCAGATGAATAACTACCTCCAGACTGGAGTTCATGGGGGAAAGCATAGCTTAATCCTAGAGATGGCTGAAGAAGCAGATTTTGACTATACCTAAAGTGTCCAACAAAAAGAAATAGAACCATCCAATTTATGTCTTAAAACAATGGATTTATTTCTTAAGTATATGACAGCTTTAGACATTTTTAAAGGATATATTCAGATTCTGCTGTTGACAATGATGTTTCTGTTAGTATCATCTATAGCAAGTTCCTGGTTAAAAAAAAATAATGCTTAGAAGAAGTGAATAAATGAGAGAAAAAAGGGGTGAATTATTTCTTATTGATAGGTATTTTACATTTTTTGAAGCATGGAAAAAATGGAATATTCTGCATTGCCTGGAGTCATAAAGATTTCAAAAGAATAGCAACCTGCAGTGGTGATGGCTTCTGGTGAGTGCTGTATATGATATGAAAGACATGGTAGTCTGCTTATAACAGACACAGTTGATCACTCAACTGTGTATCACTGAGATTTTTTTGTCCAGCTCTGCCAACTATCAGAAATATTATTTATAAGAACATATAGTGACATGGTATATTTTAATGATATATAATTAGCAAATAAAAGTGCAATGGTGTTTAAAAAATAAGAAACTAGCCAGTTATTGCTTTCTAAATTAAAACACTACCTGGATTATAACTAAAACATTGAATTGCCTCAAGGAAACTTTAAGAATTTTTCACAAAGTCTTAAAATCCTCATCACATTTTGGAACCAGTAGTATTTCGGTTTTTCAGGTGATTTAAGAGATATCAAGTACTCTAGAAACTTGTTTAGAGTTTTGTATCCTGTTATTTATAAAGGGATTAAAAAAAACCTGTGTAAGGAGGATTACAGTAACATGAGAAATGCCTGGTTTTGGTAACTACTTCACTGATGCTCTGATCCTGTGTTTCAGAAATTTGTGCTTTCTTAATTCTTTTAATTTCAATGGAATAATTACGGAAACCAAAGATCCTTATCAGGAAATTAAATTTTCAGAAATAACAACATGAGTGATTTTTTTTCCTTAAAATGAACTATTTGATAATTGATAGATAACAAAATACTTTAGATATACCTAAGAGTTCTTAATTATGTGATACATAATTAGGTTTACCCTATATTTTTAGGACATTATTTATTTCATGATACCACATTCAGTATCTAAACACTTACAGGCATAGGCCACCACTATGACCTTAAAGATGGGCCTAATAACTTTTGAGGTGATCTTTCCACACTTATGAATTTTAAAATTTCATAATACAGTAATTCATTTTATTATTATTATATGCTATTTTCTATTTCTAATGGAAATCATAGCCCTTATATTGTGGTAATAATTGAGGACCAGAGCTTCTTTTATTTTCACAGTTAAATTTTATAGGATCTTTTTTTTGGCACCAGAAGGTTGGGGGATGTTTTCTCAATTTCAAGTTAAGTTATTGAGACTATATAATTAAAATGTTATATTTATGTGCCTTAGTCTTGGTGTGATGGCACATACAATCAGCTTTATAAACGAGTTGTTTTAAGTACTACTAATTTTGAGCTACCTCATTTTGAAGGTGAAAATCTAATGTATAATAGTATAGCTTTCTGCTCTAAGATGTATTACATTATACTTTGGCTGAACTAAACAATATTCTAGAAATTAAATCAAAATTGACCACCTTTCATTTGACTTAAATGAATTACCAGCAATAATATTATGTGATTCAGATGCACTTAAAACTGGTAATGTCATTTATGCAGTGCTTTTAAATGCACCTTACTCTTTGTAAAATCCCTATCCTGGGATATTTAAGTGTGAAATTTACAATTCTGACTGTGTTCCACTGAATAATATATTTAGAGTGTTGACTTTCTGTTAACATGTTATAATCAATTTTAGTATCATTCGAACAATTGATGGTAAAGTCCTACACAAGTACAGACACCCAGCGGCAGTGTTTGGTTGTGACTGGAGCCAAAACAACAAGTACGTATTCTTTTTCCCTGACACAAATAATAAATAACTTTGGGAGATTTTAACCACAAGGTTTAATGCTATTCCTGTAGGTAGTGTGGAAATTCCTCAAAGAACTAAAAGCATACCTACCATTCAATCCAGCAATCCCACTCCTGGGTATCTGTCTAAAGGAAAAGAGTCATTTTACCAGTGGGACACCTGTATTTGAATATTTGTAGCAGCACAGTTCACAATTGCAAAGATGTGGAATCAACCTAAGTGCCAATCAATTCATGAATGGATGAACAAAAGGTGGTATATGTCTACCATGGAATGCTACTTAGCCATAAAAATTATGAAATAATGCCAAAAAAAATGCTATTCCTGTAGGTAATACTCATCACTCTTTTTAGGTAATATTCCCTTTACCTAACAAATGAAAAAGAGCCTTATAATTGCTTGCTTTTTAAAGCTGTTTTTATTCCATCAAGTTTTTACATGATTTAGAAACATCGATTTCCAGCTTTTAAAACAACTTTCAAATACTTAGGAAGATAGCATACTGCTAAGTAATGAAAAACAGGAATTAGTCCATTCTCTGGGTACCCTGTACTGTAGAAACATGCTTTCTGTTTTATTTCTTTGGGAATCTACACGTGATGTTGTCCCCGTGACTTCCCATTGTCCCTCAGCTGATGTTAGTGCCTTTGCACTGGAAAATTTCCCAAGTTGTATTGCTTCAGTGGATGGTTTTGAAAGGTCAGCCTTGTTTGAGAGCCAAGAATTTTCCATGTAAAAATCAGCTTAGATTGGGCGGCACCTGTAGCTCAAAGGGGGCAGGCGCCAGCCCCATGTGTCAGAGGTTGCAGGTTCAAACCTAGCCCCATCTTAAACTCGCAAAAAAAAAAAAAAATCAGCTTAGATTTAAAATTCAACCCAAGTCGAATCTTTACTACCAGTGGGCCTTTAACACATTGCATTTTCAAGAATTTTATGTTTCAGATTTCCCTTTCATGGGATATAAATAACATTTAAAAATTGTTAGATATTGTCTAAAACGCGACCCACATTAACTGTATTAAAGGGCTATGGCATTAGGAAGGTTGAGAACCACTGGTCTAAAACAATCTGAATTATATTATACTTTTCCATACTACCTGTGGGAAATGTGCAGATTAAGATATTAAAACCTTATAATGCTTGTGTCAAGTCACATATCATACAAAATGATGGACCTATGTATTTCCTTCAAAAATGTAGAAGGGTTCATAGGCCACTGTTCAGGTTATGTGCAAACTGGGCTCATGACCAGCTCATCCTCCAGTATTTCCTGTCTCTGTGGCTGATCCTGCTAACAACAAAAATCAATAAAACCAGACTCCACCCTCTCTTTTATATCTTACTGTCTCTACATTTCCATTTCTACCAATTCCTGTCCTATTTTCTATCTGAGCATTCTTCTTTTTCTTACCATCCCCCTGCCACCAAACCTATAACATTTGTTTTGTTTGTTTTGCTTTTGTACTCCTGAAAAAACTCCTTCCTAATCACGTGCAGGATCTTATATGCCTTATCACTCCTCCCTGTTTTCACCATGCCACCTTTCTATGCTGCAGAGCAAACACTTCAAACACAGATCTGAGCACATTATTCTACTACTTACAGCTTTCAAGAGATCCCACTAAGTGTAGGATAAATGGAAACTCTTAGCAAGCTCTACAAGGAAGGCCTTGTTAATCTGGTTCCTCCTGGCTGCTGTCTACTTTAAGCTCAGTTCAGACCTTTGCTTCTTGCCTCCAGCCACATTGGCATTCACTTTCTTTTTGCAGTTTTAGCCGGGGCCAGGCTTGAACCTGCCACCCCCAGTATATGGGGTGGACGCCCTACTCCTTGAGCCATAGGCACCGCCGTGGCATTCAGTTCTTGATCCAGACAGCTGACTTTTACCTCAAGGTTTTCACTCATGCTGTCCCCCTCTCTCTAGGAATCTAATTCTCCCCCCACACCATGCAGCTTACTAGGATTGGACATAGGTAACAGCTGCCTGTCCCTCAGCTCCCAACTCAAAAACCACTTCCACAGAAAAGTCTTCCGTGACCCCCATATTAGATAAAATTCCAGTATAATAGGCCTTTTACTATAATAAAATCAAAATTTTAATTACATATTTGGTTGCCCATTGGCTGTGTCACCTTCTAAAATGTCAGCCCCGTGAGATCATCACCTGTGTTATCCACGCTTAGTGGTATATTCTTAGCAAAGCATGGTGTCCTAGCCCTCCCTGTGCCTTGAAAAGGGTAGATGTTCAATAAACATTTGTTAAATATACAAATGAATAGAATTACCCGCTATCTTTGCAATTAAACGACTTCACATTCTTATTTCTCTGTTTTATAGAGTTAATAAGAATTTGGTTAGTTGAAATAAAAATTAGTGATTAATATGTTTACTTGATTAAGAAACCTGTATTTTAAAATGATACTGGAAAGCCTTTGTACTTAACTATTATTAACCTTTATTCATCTTATACTTAACATTTTAGTAGATAAGTGGAAACATCTTGAACATATAAAAGTATATTCATAAAGCTCTGACTTTAGAATTTATATATCTTTATGTGCATTCTTTGAATGTTTATGATCTCATTTCTAAGATTTTATATTTATGTATCTGCATAGATATAATACACAAATATATCACAAATACATGTAAATATATGTAGGTATGCTAAGTATAGTTTCCTAAATGGAGACACTGGCCTGTTAGTGCTCTAAGGTACAATCTGCCCACCTTCAGATTGCCCCACCAGTTTGCAAACTGGTGTATTTCTGCATGTGGACCTAAATAAATATAAGTGCTATAATTCTATGTGACAGAATCAACAATTTGTGATGACACTTGGGTTCCAAAGTGTACTTTCCCCTCTTTACCTTTAGAACGTGAGGATGGTTTACATGGTAATTGGAGTAGATGTTCCTCAAGCAGACTGTGTTCTGGCAGGTGCGTGGTTCCCACAGATCTGCGCAGTCCTCTTATTCCCTTCCTAGGGCTATTCCAAGTCTGACCTCTAGGGTCCAAGAAGTTGCTTGGTTTATTCTCTTGTGCAAATAATGAGCAAAGATTCTTAGTTTCATAAAACAGTTAAGGTACCTCAAAGTGGGGAAGCCACTGAAAAGGAATGGAAAAAGGAACTGACTTACAGTCCAGTGCAGTAGGCCTGGACTGCAGGGAGATTTTCCAGCACACTTCCAAGGGAACGCTGCTGTTTGTGCTCATGGCACAAAAACTTTAAGAAAAGGCCATCATAAGGAATAATAATTTGTTTACTAACAAGTAAGCAACTCTCAGTATGCAGACCCATTAGTTGCAAAATACAAAGTTTGAGAGGCATTCAAAAAGTTAAGAGTCTGGACATTTGGAAAAAGAACTTATAGAAATATAAATACCATTATCTCTGATCTAAGGCAAATGAAATAATAAAATAATAATTCAACTAATTAAAAAGGAACACAGAGAAACTCTTTCTGTATAGGGGAAGTTTCTGTAAGTAAGCAATAACATGATTCTACATGATGTTTTTACATATGTTAAGTTTTAAATCTAACTTCATTCAGGAAGCAAAAAATTCTATTCTGAAATTAGAACTATTATACCTCTGATTATTAGTAGTAAATAATATCCAATTTTTCATATTTTACTGTTCCATTGATGGTATTTCAGAGACATGATAGCCACTGGCTGTGAAGACAGAAATGTACGTGTCTATTACATAGCCACCAGCTCTGATCAGCCCCTGAAAGTATTTAGTGGGCACACGGCAAAAGTGTTTCATGTTAAATGGTCTCCTCTGCGGGAGGGAATTCTTTGCAGTGGTTCTGATGATGGGTATGTATTTTTGGATTCTAATTTTCTAGTCATTAAAATCATAACCTTACGCTTTCTTAGAAATATGTATTATTTATGATCAAATTATATGTGGAAACATTTTAAATATGAACTTGACAAGTACACAGTTAACAAGTACTTAATTGCATTTAACAAAAGCTGAATTCTGCCATGCTTATATTATCATTATATTCATGATTTTTATTCTCTTATTTATTTTGCTTACTATGGATGCTTATTTCTAGCTTATTAGTAAGAACTAAACAAATTTTAAAAGGGTCTGTGAGGAAAGGGGGAACAAACCTGAAACAAACAACTGAGAGATGGAAGAATTTGTTTTTAATAATGTTTTCCTGTTTTATGTGAAAACAGCCACACTCTGTTTTCATCAAGAATTGGAATAAAAAATGAACATACAGTTTAGTGAAGAGAAGGTATTTTAGAAATGAGAGAAATTTAACATTTTACTGGATTTTTGGGAGCTCCTGAAATCTTACCTATATTCTATATTCAAACAAGATAATGTTACATAGTATGGAGTTTTTAGTCACTATTTGAAAATAGGAAAAATTTCGGTTAGAAAATCTTACTTTATGCAAATAAAATTTGTAAAAACTGGTAACCACAGGGTTAATATTGAATAAACATTTTCATCATGAATTTTTTATATAAATCCAAACTTAAGAAAAACAATTATGATATTTTTGTGGGTTATCAGTTAAAATGTTACTTCTAATATATTTTTATGTTAAAGTGAATATGAATTCATTTATTAGATTATGCTAGTCTTAACATAAACTTCAATGTCTAAGTTTTATTCTGCATGAAAAAAGGTGTCATCTATAGTTATCGGGTAAGAAATATTTTCAGAAAGTTAGCAGTATGCATTTATGTTAATGAAATTGAAAGGCTTTGCTGAATTCTGGTTTTTGGTCCCTTTATGATTATTGTTAATATAGGTGAAAGTTATATGTCCATAATATTATTTAGCACCTTTAAGTAGAGTCAGAATTGTAGGAAACCATTAATACTGATATACTCAGGGAAGACCTTACAGATACTATGCAGTGTGGCTTATAAACTATAAAATAGTACCTTTACTATTAGTAAATATCAGGAAAGGTATTTAGAGTACGTTAAAATAATGTAACAGTTACCTAGTTAAATATTAATTTCCATCTAAGGAAAACTATATGAGGTGATAGATTTGTTAATTAGCCCACTTTAATATTTGCTCATTGTAAACATATATCAAACATCACATTGTACCCCATAAAGATATAGTTATTTTTCAGTTGAAAACAAATGAAATAATTTAATGTATCTTGAAACATAAAATGCTTTTTACATATGCCAAGAAATAATCATTGTGCTCTATTAATAACACGTTAATAAGATAAATTATAACATGAGTATTATTACGTACATAATATTCTATTTTCAGTTCTGTTCGAATCTGGGACTACACTCAAGATGCTTGCATAAATGTTCTCAGTGGACATACTGCACCTGTGAGGGGATTAATGTGGAATACTGAGATTCCATATCTACTAATATCTGGTAGCTGGGACTATACCATAAAAGTATGGGACACTCGAGACGGAACTTGTCTGGACACTGTGTCTGATCATGGTGCAGATGTGTATGGTAACGTGTTTTCATGTAGTTGTTATTTGGATAGATTAATGATGCTCATAATTTCTGAGCAATGCTGTATTTTTTTTTAAGAAGTCTTACAGTGTTTCACTTTAAAATAACATTTTTCTCATTAGAAAATATATGTGTTTATAGCTGAGATATAAAAATACACAGAAGATAGAAAAGTCACCAAAAATTGTCAGACAATAACTATTGTTAGCGCTGTGGGGTCTTTCTCTCCCTTTTTCTCGGCCAGTGTCCCTGTGTTTTTGTACACACACACACACACAAGACACATAGACTGATGAACAAATATACATGTATGGCATAGATTTTTGTACCTTCCTTTTATCATTACTCCAGAGGTAAGCTGTAGAAAATCAGTAATAGTGTAGATAGATCGATATAACTTACTTAGCCATTCACCTATTCTTGGATACATAGGGCAATGTTTTTTTTTTAATATAATACTTAGTTTTTTAATATAATTGAACTCAGTATGGAAACTCTGATTATTTATCTTTTGGACACTTTACTCTCATATTTATTTGTATTTATTCTTACTCTTAAATCTTGATGGGAGGGAGCAGGTGGATTAAGAATGTAAAAATGGGGGTGGTGCCTGTGACTCAAAGGAGTAGGGCACCGGTACCATATGCTGGAGGTGATGGGTTCAAACCCAGTCCCAGCCAAAAAAAAAAACAACAATGATTTCTTAGAGAAGAAAATCCCAATCCAGCCATTCAGATCCATAAGCTTTATCACAGTGGCTTTTTAGGTAACTCAGTGTGAAAGAGAGAATCCAATTCATTATTAATAATATCAAAATTGAGAGGTACTCAACTCTTTGATCTTGTCACTAGAACTTCAAATTGTCCATTAACTTACAGATACTATTAATACATACACATTGAGGTTCCTGTGTTGCTTAACTTCATGAAATACATTTTAACATTTTATCTAGGACCATTTGCTTTCCAGTCATTATTCAATTTTATATTGATATTTAAGGAATCTACTCAATACTTTATTACATTCTCGTAGTATTTTCTGGTGTTAAATGCAAATAAAATGTTGACTCTGAGAACCTTTCAGTTATTCACAAGACTACTTCAATTCTGTAGAAGTGTTAAGAGGTACATATAAATAAAAACTATTTTTCAGTGTCTACTTTAGTTAAAATAGATTCATCTTTTCCACCAGGTTTAACATGCCATCCACGTCGGCCCTTCACTATGGCCTCTTGCTCCCGGGATTCTACAGTGAGACTCTGGTCATTAACACCTTTGATCGCTCCTTTACAAATAAATATTCTGGCAGAAAGACCTTGGGAAGACATTATCGGGAACACTGGTATTGAACGTATGCATGTATCAGATTTTATTTTTAAGTAATGATTTGTAAGAAATCTTTTCTCACTGAATTGTGTCTGTTCTTCAGACTATGCTATGGAACCAAGCACTCCTCCTCTGCTGTGCGGTAAAGTGTCAAGGGACATTAGGCAAGAAGTAGAAACGCCAACTGGTGATCCTCGAGCAAAAAAGCTAAGGTGGTTTTCAGAATGTTTATCAGTAAGTATTCTAGGAAGCAAGTCTGAACATCTTCCCTTGAACAAAATGAATCATTACAATAATTGTCATTACGCTGTCACATATTCACATGCACCATCCTGATTCAGTGGGTCCCTCTGAATATAATCTGTCCACCATAAGAAAGCAAATGTAAGACAAGAAATACTCTATAGTTACTTCATTAATTTTTTAATTTAAGTGAAGATGCAGAATGCTGTGAGGTCTTTTATTCACTAGTGTATCTTTGATTGTTATGTATCATCATTTTAGCCTCCAGGTGGCAGTGACAATTTATGGAACTTGGTTGCTGTGATAAAAGGGCAGGATGATAGCTTACTCCCTCAGAACTACTGCAAAGGAATAATGCATTCAAGACATCTGATTAAATTTAGAACAGTGAGTACAGTATGCAAATATGATACGCTTAAGCAAATTTTTTGCCTTTTTACTATTAAAGTATAAACATGATGTAAGAAACAGTATAATTACCTCTGATTACATTAGTAGAGTAAAATAGGTAATCATTGAGGAGACAAATCTTTGGTAAAACCAATCATAAGGTTAAGAATTGTTTGAGAATAGATTAAGGTACCTAACATGTTTCATAGATTGAACCTAATGAACTTTTTTAAAGGTCACTCAGAACCCCTGGGAAGGCTTTAATCTTTACCCTGTTACCAGATGGTTCTGACACAGGGGTTACTTTAATTTTAATCTTAGAGGGCCTGGTAGGCTGTACGCTGGAACATATTTTATTAAAACTGAACATAATATAGCTCATAATGGATTTCTATGCAAAACTATTAGCTATACCTGAATATCAAGTAATATTCAGCACTAATAGCAAAACCCATCCTAGCACCAGAAAGAAGAAATTGCTTATATATTATCTGAAATATCAATAGTCAACTGTTAGAACATGGAAGGAATTCTGCCAGGGATGTGGCTATAATGGTCACATATGACAGCTATTTATAAAAAAGCACTTTAATCATAAACTTAACCCCTAATGACTGTCATAGCAAACTCTTTTGATAGTATAGGAGCCAATTAAAGTGAGCCAGTAACTCCTCACTTTTACTGTGTACACTCGTACATGACTTAATCACTGCTGTGTGGCCTGTGGACTTCTATAGAACCACAGCAGCTGGAGGGTGCTGAGAACAAAGGGATTCAGTCTCTTCCCTTCCTCCCCCCAATACACCAAAACATTACATTAAGGAGGTGCCATATTGTATAGAAAACATTACATTTAAGGAGGTGCCATATTGTATAGTAAACATTACCTTTAAGCAGGTGCTATATTGTATAGAAAACATCACCTTTAAGGAGGTGTCATGTCTGTTTAAGGAGGTGTCACATTGTATAGATAGCTCTTTAGGTGTGTAGTTTCCTTAGCTGTATATTTGTGAAATATATATCCATGTAATGTTTTTATGATCATCAGTTACCACTAGCTCTAGTAAAGCAAAATTTTTAAATTTTGTTTTCTTTTGAACCAGTCTGAAGCCCAAGAACTAACTACTGTCAAGATGTCTAAATTTGGCAGTGGCATTGGCGTACCAACTAAGGAGGAGAGACTGAAGGAAGCTGCAGAGATATATCTGAGACTGGGACAGATTCAGAGATACTGTGAACTCATGGTTGAACTTGGAGAGGTGATGTGCTAGCAAAGTAAAATCAATGAGCTTACTGTGATAGTCTAAGTAATTAGGATATACTTCATTCTAGGTATTAAAAATAGGAAGCTTAATAAAAGAATTTTTTAAATAATAAAAAATGAAACTTATTCTTTTCCCAGATCTTAGTGGTTCTCTGCCAATCTGGTATTAAGTGTATACCCTACAACAGTAGTTATCAAAGCGACGGATTTTTGAAGAAGCCTTACTGTGTTTCAGGCTACTAGTGTCATTGTCACTTAGGACCCCGTTACACATGCATGTCCCACCCACACCTCCAAAATCAGAAACTTGGGGTGGGGAACCCAGCCACCTATGCTTTTATAAGCCCTCTTGGTTATAAAAATGGTGGGATGGAGTTTCTCTGCTAAATAATGGAATTTTATATATTTTATTTTAAAATTTATTAAGACACATGTAGGAAGGGACTTACAAAAATTTGTGGAGAAGTGAAATTAAAAGACAAAAACAAAAGCTATTTCTCAATGTCAGTTCCATCAAGTCAAAACACTTTTGTAAGGGATGATACCAGCCATTTAGACCTTCCCTAAAGAACCAGCAGTCCTGGAAATTGAACTGTGTCAATGCAGTCTTTTTTTATATTTTTAAGTGAAGAAAAATGGGTTCCCTTTAAAGATTTTTTTAAGGTTAGGAAAGAAAAGGAAGTCAGATGGAGCCAATTCAGGACTGTAAGATGAGTGGCTAATGATTTCCTATTGAAACTCACAAAGAATTGCCCTTGTTTGATGAGAGGAATGAACAAGAATGTTGTGGTGGGGGGAAGGAATCTCTGGTGAAACTTTTCTGGTTGTTTTGATGGTAAAGCTTTGGATTTCTTTCCCAAAATGTGTGTAACAAGCAGATGTTATTCTTTGGCCCTGTAAAAAGTCAACAAGCAAAATTCCTTGAACATTCCAGTAAACTGCCGTGAATTTTGCTCTGAGTAGCCATTGCTTTGATTGTGCTTTGTCTTCAGGATTCTACTACTAAAGATGTGTTTCATCTCCTGTTACAATTCTTTGAAGAAATGCTTCTGGGTCTTGATTTTACTTTTTTAAAACTCTCACTGAAAGCTATACTCTGTGTACAGCTGATGGGGGCACAATTTTGTCACCTATCAAACAGAAAGTTTGCTCATCTTTAATTTTTCAGTCATAATTGTATAACCGGAACCAAGTGACGTGGTCTATGGTGTTGCAGTTGGTTGTGCAGTTATTCGCCAGGCCTCTTCAGTTATGGCGTGAACAAGGGAAATTTTTTCCTCACTGCTGCTGTGGGCTTCATCTTGCACGTCAAACTGTTCCTTCTTAAAATGAGTTATCCATCTATAAATTGCTGATTTCTTTGGGGCAGTGTCCCCATATACTTTTTGTAAAGCATCAGTGATTTCACTATTCTTCCATCCACATTTCACCATGATAATTTGATATTTGTTCCTGTTCCAGTTTTAACAGAATTCATGTTGCTACGATAGGGGCTTTTTTCAAACTGATGTCTTACCCTCCTTAGTGCTCCAACTAGATCCTATTCAGACATGTTATATATAACAAGTTAGTATGAGTTTATTTTGGTGCAAAAGGTTTTTTTTGAAATCCATGCAACTTTGTATGGAATTTAGACTGTATGGAATACATGAGATAGAATACAAAAGTATTCTTTAAAATCAAAAAGCTCTAAAATCTCTGCATTGTAAATATAAATTAATCAAAAAGTTTTTAAGAATTACACAATACAATCAAAATAGATATGCTTCTGTTCTTCCCACTTTCTGTTCTAGTGGGACAAAGCCCTGTCAATCGCACCAGGGGTCTCTGTGAAATACTGGAAGAAGTTAATGCAGAGGTAAGGCAGAGAGTCTATTTTCAAAGATGTTTTAAAATCACATATTAAGGCTCAGCGCCTGTGGCTCAAGAGGCTAAGGCACCAGCCACATACACCTAAGGTGGCAGGTTCGAATCCAGCCTGGGTCCACCAAACAACAATGATGGCTGCAACCAAAAAAAAAAAAAAAAAGCCGGGCGTTGTGGTGGGCGCTGGTGGTCCCATCTACTTGGGAGGCAGAGGCAGGAGACTCGCTTGAGCCCAGGAGTTGGAGGTTGCTGTGAGCTGTGATGCCACAGCACTCTACCCAGGGGGACGGCTTGAGGCTCTGTCTCAAAAAAGAAAAAATCACATATTAATTTAGAAGCCGTATATAAATAAAAACAGAAGTAGCTTGTGGTATTTCTGTATTCTTATATTGTCTTTTGTATCTACTGATACAATAAGTTAAATGAATCTGTTAGGGTCATCATTTTGGTGTTTTTATATTTTCCCATGTCAGTGGGGGAAAGGACAGATCAGACATACTCACTGATTAATATATTACCATTTAAATATAAGTAGTAAGATATTTGAATGTTACCTAAAGTTCATAAAATACTATTTTGTAAACTTCTCCTTGCAGGCACTAATTTCTGCCATTTCCTCCACATGTATATAAGGGAGGTGCTGATGATAAAGAAGGGTGCAGAGTGAGAAATGCAGATAAGCAGAGACTTTTCTAAAGTGATTGCCAGCAGGGTTTACGAAGTCTCCTACAACTTGTAGCTATGCTTTCAGAAAATCTCAGTCCAACTAAAATCCTTGAAATTAGTATTAAAAAAACTGTCCTTATTTTATTAGGAGAGCTGACCAGTTAATTGAGGAAGATAAGGATGACGTCATTCCGTACTGTATAGCCATTGGGGATGTGAAGAAACTAGTCAGCTTCTTTACATCCCGAGGTCAGCTTAAGGAAGCTCTGCTTGTCACACAGGTATAACCACACAGCTGTGTGCATGGATAGGGGTGGGGGTGGGAGACTGTGTTGGTTGGCTTTTCCTCACAAGTCACAGCTGGCTTGGCTTCTGCCCACCTCCCAGGCCTTGTCTCCTAACATTTCAGTCATACCGTATATACTCAGATCACATGGAACTTACTGTAAATTTTAAATATATAAGCATGTTTCCAAACTCTGAACTTTTCACAGGCTGCGGAATGTTACATGTTGTACATTCAAACAACTTTTTTTAGCAGTCATTTTCTCAAAAGTTTATTTTGGTACTCGCAGTGGAATTAACATTTTATTTCTTTTCAGTTTTTATAATTATAATATCAATTTCAATTACAATTTGTGTACTTTGCTCAAAATAATATGCGGGGGAAATCTATCCCTGCATGTCTTCTAAGCTCTCTGCCATGGTGCTTCCTTGGGACTGAGAAGTTCTGCTCTTGGAGGATTTGTTAAAACTCTGACCTTTTGCTTGAAACTCAGGGCCAAAGAGAATGATTAAGAGCCACTTAGGATTAGAGCTGACTCCTGTGCCTGGCTGTATGGCGTAGGCCTTTTATTCTGCTCACTATAGGTGGCCAAAACGTCAGAGATGGGGTTTCTGTGATCAGCCACATAGTGGGTGTCATTTACTTTCATCTTGATCACCTTGTAATCCTTAAATTCTTGGTTCCTGAGGTCAAGTCCACAACTTACCTCCTAGTCAATTTACCCAGCCTTCAGTAGTGGTTGATATATTAAGTTATTTTCTCTTTAAGAGAAGAAATTGAACTGGGGGACACAATGTCTTTCCACCACATGGGAAGAAAATAAAAATCTCCTTTCCAACAGCTTTGGGAAAAAAACAAACAAAAACACATGCTGAAATCAGTTATTAACAATTAGCTCAATGTTAATTAAATATTTAATTAAATTCTAGGCTGCATATGAGGGAAATATGCAAACCATACATGTTTCTGCACCAAAAGGAGCTTCATGTTCTGGTGATGCCTACAAGGAAGACTTTAATGAGTGAGTGCTTTACTCTTTGATTGGGGTCAATATTTTTTATGGTTGGTTTCTTTTTAGGAGTTTCTGAGAGGTTACATCCCAGAAAGGGTTGGTCTTTCTTTGTATCCTGAGGACTTGGCTGGCTTGTGTCCTCACCTGCATCTCCCACCAGGATCTAGTTCCATGACTACACCCGTCCCTAGATGGAGGGGGAAATGCGAGGTGTAGAAACAGTCTGCACACTTTCTATGCAGCTTTCAGAGAAGGAAAACGCATTTCAGTAGAGACAGTGCAAATGAGGCACCTGAAAACTTAAAAACTCATCACACTTGTTGGAGAGGAGCATCTGAAAAGAAGGTGGGCTGCTGAGGGATGTTTCCCTGCACAGTCGGCTGGCAGGACATCGTGCGGCACCCTTCACAGCCCCATGACCACAGGATTAGTGTCTAGAATAAGATTTAGTGCTCGTTTAAGGAAGAAATCCAAAGAGTTATCTTTTAAAAGAATTTGAAATTAGACTTTTTGGCTTTTTTATCTTTTTTAAAACTGATAGTGTATTTTCTCTGACCCCTTCTATTGACACCTATTATTAGCCTAAAAAATGGGATATTTAAACTTTTAAGATACTCATCACATAGAAAATAATCATGACATGTTAAACAAGTAATGTGTTGGGAATAACATGTTCTTTTCTTTTATTATTACTTTTTTTTTTTTTGAGACAGAGTCTTCCTCTGTCTCTCTGGCTAGAGTGCTGTGGCATCACAGCTCACAGCAACCTCAAACTCTTGGGCTCAAGCGATCCTCCTGCCTCAGCCTCCGGAGTAGCTGGACTATAGGTGCCCATGCCCAGCTAGTTTTCCTATTCTTAGTAGAGATGAAGACTAATTCTTGCTCAGGCTGGTCTTAAACTCCTGAGCTCAGGCGATCTATTCACCTCAGTCCCCCACAGTGCTGGGCTTATAGGTGTCAGATACCACACTAGGCCTCTTTTCTGGATCTTTGCTGCTATTCTCTGCCATTCCTCAACTTGGCATTTTAAAGATCTAACATACCCTTGCCATATTTTTGACAACACCTGAATTTTGAAAAATTTTTGTTCAACTCATAATTTCTCCAAGGTTAACTGCCCTTTAGCTAAATATATACCCCAAAAAATTATCTAGTGCATGATGATAAATTCTGAAAGGTAGGTTTCTCATCTGATAGTTGTGGGGGTGAGGAGATCATATACTTGGAAAGCCTGCTTTCCTTATTTTTTGTTTTCAAAAAATGAGGCTTTGTACATGAATCAAGGACGTCAAGTTAAATCTTATTTTGTCCCGTAATCATTCTTATAAAAGGGCATTGGTTCACTTTTAATATGAAATTCTTATGTTTAAATAGAATATATGCCTTTTTTTCTTTCTAGACTCCTGTACAAAGTCAGCAAAGAGCTGGCAGAATGGTATTTTCAAGATGGTCGGGCAGTGCTAGCTGCATGTTGCCATCTAGCTGTGGATAATATTGAGGTACAATATTTCAGATGGTTTATGCCAATGGCAAGCTCTGTAGATGTGTCCTTGTGGCTAAGGGGAAAAGATACAGTGAATGTATGAGGTCTGATTTTACAGGGAATGAGCATACATAAACTCTACAGACTATGAGCCTTTAGTTTTATTTTTATCACAAGATACATATTTGTAACAATCTTAAACATTACATCATCTGTGAGAAGCAGCAGTGCTGTAAAGGGAAAAATCTCTGGACTTAGATCCAAAATATCTGAGTCTGAGTCCTGTTTCTGCCACATACTGACTTTAAGCATGTCACTTAACCTAGTAGAGTTTCCAGTGTCTTCTAAAATAAAAAATATGAATATTTGCCTTACATTTCAAATGTAGTTGTTAGGACTTCAAAAACTAATACAAATGAAAGTACTTATTTCTAAATGTACTTTGATATATTCTTCACATGGTGTTTTTTGTTTGTTTATTTATTTTTTTGGAGATAATTTCACTTTGTTGCCCCTGACTAAAGTGCCGTGGCATCATCATAGCTCATAGCAATCTCAAACTCCTGGGCTCAAGTAATCCTCCTGCCTCAGCCTCCCATATAGTTGGTATTATAGGCACCCAACACAATGCCCAGCTCATCCTTTTTTTTTTTTTTAAGTAGAAATGGAGTCTCACTCTTGCTCAGGCTGGTGTCAAATACCTGTACTCAGCTTATCTATACACCTCAGCCTCCCAAAGTGCTGGGTACACATGCATAAGTCACTGTGCCTGATCACAATAAGGAAAATATTAAATTCTTAGATGTATCAGTTTTAGAGAATAATTGATAATTGCTGTAATTCTTGAAGAAGTCTTTTAAAATTTACATTTTTGTTCTGCTAGGGAGACTGAAGAACATATTAAGGAAGTAGAGTGGGATTAATTAAAAAAGTAAGACTAAGGTTCTAAACTCTTAAATTCTGTCCTCATAAAGTTTTTTATATGTTTCATTATCAACTTTTCCATCTGAAAATTGCAATTATTCTTATAATGGGACTTTATAGAAATATTGCAATCAATATTTTATAAGAATAATTGATTTATAGGTTAATGCTACTTTATCTACTTTGTGAGCTTGGAGGGGAATGATGATCCTACCCAGCATCTATGCAACTGAAGAAATTATTTTCTTATTGAGCAAGCTTGCTATGGCATACCTGGTTCGCGGAAATGAACTGGAGTTGGCTGTCTGTGTGGGCACGGTACTGGGCGAGTCTGCAGCTCCAACAACCCACTATGCCCTAGAATTACTGGCAAGAAAATGCATGATGATTCCAATATGGTAAGAATTATAAAAATCCTAAAAATAATTGTATAGAGATGGAGCACATGTTTTAAAAGCATTGCAAATTCCATTTGTTAAGATGTGTTTTGGGAGAATATAAGTTCTCTTTTTTTATAAAGATGGTTTATAAAGAAGTATCATGGTTACATACTGAATCTACCATAAGCCATTCTGTAGCCCAGTTGTAAGTCTTGAAAGTTTCTAGCACCTAAAAGTATCATGAGACAACACATGTGCACTTTTCACGTCTTAAAATCCCGCATATACCCAAGGGCTGTCCTGAAAATATCCAGCCATGTAAAATGAAAAGTAGCATCAATAATGGTTCCATACTTTCCAGACATCTCTCGTATACTTACTTTTATCTAATCTTGTGTCCTAGTTCAGGCTTAAAAAATAAAGTCACTTTTCTAATAAAAGCAATAACAAAGATGGTTAGCTTGAGACTCAAAACTGGCCTTCTCTCTTGACTCTGGAAATAGCCTAAGAGGCAGTCCCTGAGAATTTCCTGTGATAGCCTGGAGCTCCAGATCAAAGTAAAGATAGCTCCTGTCTGCAGAGCCCTGTTCTTAGGCCAGAGAATACCTCATATGGAAGCACCTTTACAAAAGATGTGATTCTGTTATTTAATAGATATTTGGAGTTTTTGTTTTGTTTTGTTTTGTTTGTTTTTTTGAGACACAGTCTCACCCTGTCACTCTAGGTAGAGTGTCATGGCATCATAGCTCACAGCAACCTCAAACTCTTAGGCTTGAATAATCCTCTTACCTCAGCCTGCCAAATAGCTGGGACTACAGGTGGCCCCCCCCTACCAAGCCCAGCTAGATTTTCTCTTTTTAGTAGAGATGAGTCTCACTCTTGCTCAGGCTGGTCTTGAACTCTTCTATTTTTATTTTTATTTTTTTTGAGACAGAGTCTCAAGCTGTCCCCCTGGGTAGAGTACCATGGCATCATGCTCACAGCAACCTCCAACTCCTGGGCTCAAACGAGTCTCCTGCCTCAGCCTCCCAAGTAGCTGGGACTACAGGCGCCCGCCACAACGCCTGGCCATTTTTTTTTGGTTGCAGCCATCATTGTTGTTTGGCGGGCCCGGGCTGGGGATTCAAACCCGCTACCTTAGGTGTATGTGGCTGGCGCCTTAGCCGCTTGAGCCACAGGTGCCGAGCCTGGTCTTGAACTCTTGATCTCAAGCAATTCTGCCTCAGCCTCCTAAAGTGATGTGAGCCACTGCACTCAGCCATTTAGTAGATATTTGTTAAAAAAAAAAAAAAAAAAGATGATTTTAGATTTTTATCTTCTCTTTCCTTGAGGCCTCAAAAAATTTCTAAATAAACTTGTTACTCAGAATGTTGACCTCTCTTCATAACACATCCTTGAGATGGAGCTATATAGATGGCTAACTTCTGAACATGCCAAGTGTTAATAATAGTGATAATAACAATGTCAGCCAGCTAACACCGCTATCCTGCCTACTCTGTGCCAAGCACTGTTTTAAGCACTTTACCATAAAACCTCAGTAGGTCCTGTGAGGTAGGTTTTGATTTGACTGAGGTCTCAGTAAGTTTTAGAGCCAAGATTGAAACCTACATAAACTGGCTGTAAAGTTTCAGCTCTGAGCTACTACAGTATGTAGGTTGAGTATTTCTAATCCAAAAATCTGAAGTACTCCAAAATTTAAAACTTTCTGTGTGTCAGCTTGTCGCCACAAGTGGAAAATTGCTCATGTAAATACTTAACATATAACTTGTTTCATGCAAAAAATTATTTCAAATATTATATAAAACTCTCTTCATTATATTTGTACAAGGTATATATGCATATAAATGAATTTTATGTTCAGACTTGGGTCCCATCCCATGATATCTTGTTATATATGGAAATATTCCAAAATCTGAAAAAAAAATCTAGAATCTGAAACACTTCTGGTCCCAAGCATTTCAGATAAGGGAGATACAACCTGTACCACCTCCTTATCTGAAGCTAGCTCAGAAAAAGAACAATACTGTACATGATACTTTTTTGTCTGAATCTGAAGGCTTTAAGGATCTCAAGGTTGTTCTCATTTTTATACATACCTTTTTATAGAGCTTCCTCTCCCTCACCAAAACGTGGTAGCATCCCACCATCAATCCTAGATTTTAACTATATTTAATGCTGACCATCTTCTGAGAGTATCCAGTTATCACTCTGTCAAGAACCTTCATGGTCAATTATAGAGTAACTAGGACTTGCCTTAGATCCATCTCAAAGCATGAAATGTAATGCAAATTATTCCCAGATGTGGCTGCCTCCATATAAAAGTCATCGTCTATCTAAATAAAATGTGGTTTGCTTTTAAAAAGTGAGGGTTAAAAGTAACAAAACATAAATGCTGTATATAGTTGACTCTTGAGCAATACCAGTGCAGTAGGAAATCCAAGTCTCACTCTGTCACCCAGGTCAGAGTGGTATGGCATCATCACAGCTTACAACACCTCAAACTCCTGGGCTCAGGCGATCCTCCTGCCTCAGCCTCCCAAATAGCTGGGACTACAGGTGCCCACCACAACACCTGACTAATTTCTCTATTTTTAGTAGAGATAGAGTCTCGCTCTTCCTGAGGCTGGTCTCCGACTCCTAAACTCAAGGTATCCTCCCTCCTCAACCTCCCAGCGTACTGGGATTATAGGCTTGAGTGAGCCACCTCACTGGCCCCAAGTATGACTTTTGAATCCCTCAAAACTTAGCTCTTAATAGCCTGTTGTTCACCAGAAACCTTACTGATAACATGAAACATCAATTAACACAGATTTTGAATGTTATATGTACTCTTACAATAAAGTAAACTAGAGAAAAGAAAATATTACTGAGAAAAATCATAAGGAAGAGAAAATATATTTACTTCCCACAAGTGGAAGTGGACCATAGTAAAGGCCTTGGTTCTCATTATCTTTATGTTGAGTAGGCTGGGGAGGAGGAGGGGTAGAGGAGTCGGTCTTGCTGTTACTGGGGTGGCAGAGACTGGAGAAAATCTGCACGTAACTGGAGCCTGTGTTTTTCAAGGATCCACTAGAAAAGTTAATAAATTAAAATGATGTTTTAAAACCTTTCTATGTGTTGTATATTTTTAATAAAAAACCAAATTTCTATATTCTTATAACTTCTATCTTAGAGTACTTCCTTTGTATACCCATAGACATGTACACTAGAAACTAGGAAAATATTCACATTCTGAAATAAAGTGATCAGGTTTATTTCCAGGAGAAATCTGTAATCCTTATGACCATCAGAAGAGCACTACAGGTTAGAAGGCAAATAGCTACTTAACTTTAAAAGTATGTTTATAATCTTATAAACCACAAAGATTTCGTGTTCTTTACTGAAAAAAGTTTACCTCTCTATTAAATTCATTATATGGTCATGGTATTCATATTTAATATTTTCTTTTTAGCTTTCCCTCTGTTGGATACAGGTAATATCTATTTTTGTTTATTTTATTTATTTATTTATTTATTTTTAAATCAAGCCCGAGAAAGGCTTGAACTCACAACCCCTAGTTTGCAGGGTCAGCACTCTAACCACTCAGGCTATAGCACCAGCTTCTACTTTTATTTGAAAACATGTTTATTAAAACTTTATAAAGTATTGTATTTTGTTATTTGCATATCTTCTCTATATTAACAAAGAATCTTTAATCATTTTCACTTTGTTTTGTGATATACCAATTCGTATATATAATTAAAGCACATAAAACCTAACTACAAAGTAATGAGAACCGTTTCTATAAAGCTAGGACAAAATCACCAATGATTTTATACTTAAAACTTGTACAATAAATGAACTGTAGCTTTCTACCATTACCCAATGATAGCTAACTCAGCTAAGCAAAATAAAATGCATGTTCTGATATTGAAATTTAAGAATTTAGGTCATTTGGTTGTTCTGTATCATTTTATACATATATATGTATATACATATATACTTTCCCCCATTTGTGTAGTGATTCTTTTAAAGGGTGAATTAGATTAAATATTGAATATCATTAGCTGATTTTACTATAAATTTTCACTATATCAGGATATAATTCTAGATTAAAGAAGTCAGATTTTATTTGTAATTCATGGAAGTTTAGATAGTATTTTAGCACAGCTATCTTATACACAGTAAAAGCAAATTAAGATGTCTGTATTTTCATGGACATTATTTAAAATTGCTATGAAATTTTGGTGTCAGAAAACACACAACATCATGCATACTTTTTAGCAACACCTACTCCAATTTGGAACTTGTAATAACATTCAAAGATTTATCTGCACAATGTAATGGAAAGTCTGGCCCTTTTGGAAGATGTTATGTTTAATTATTAAGTGGCTAAGGAAAAATAATGTGAAAGATCATTGTACTATTTTAGCAATTCTCTATTGACATCATCTAGAAAATTATTTATTAATAGCCTGTTGAATTATTAAAATATGACAAATTTTATGATACTTCTCTAATATTTTTCTTATTCTAAAATCCTTAAGTGAGCCTAATTTAAAATCCTAATAGTTTGTGATATGTGTATGGGGGGTTGTATTTTAGAATATTTATTATATTGAAAAAGAGAGCCCCCATATTATTTTTTTTAAATAAGCAGAAAATATAAGACTTTCAACTGCTGGGTGGCAAAGTAAGAATTTTTTTTAAATTTTTGATCCTTCAACATAACAGCAGGATAGTTTAAAATTTAACACATGGTACTTATTTTATTGCTTTACAGTAAATTAAGCAAGCTTTATATATATAAAATAACATATATACAAAGTTATTAATTTTACTATTTTTTATAATAGTAAAATATTAGAAATCATCTAAATATCCATCAATAGAGAGGACACCTTATGATATATCAGTACAATGAAATGTTATATAGAAATGCTAAAAAATAATAGAATAGGTATAGTGTGCTACTAATTATGTAGGAAATGGGGGTGGGTTGGGGAATATGTAAATGCATTTGGTTGTATATGTTAATATAACTCTAGGATGACTCTTAAAAAAAAAAAAACAACCCAACACTGCCTATGGAAAAACAAATGGGGGTGGATGAGGCCAAGAGAGGAGAGCAACTTTTCAATAAATATTCTTTCTTGTTTTCTGACATTTCAGCCACTGCAAATGTATTATTCTGAGGTCAAAATAAATAACATTTTAAAGTAAAACATACATATATAAGATTATTTTAAAAGAAATGAATATTTGCAAAGGTGTATTGCTCACTGACTAGGTTTTATATATAATCACACAGATAAAACCAATTTATAAAGGAACTACTTTAATTATGCATAATCTTTAATATGAGCCCCAATGAGTTACATTGCATGTAGCAATCTTAGAGTTAATTTCATCCCCAATTTTTGTTATTATTTCAGGTTAATTTGAGGGTACAAAAAATTAGGTTAAAATGTTTGCATTTGTTAGGTAGAGCTCCTCTTAAAATTATGTCTTGCCCCCAGAGGTGTGCCATCCACCCTAACATAGTGCCCGTCAAGTGGGAGCACACCCATTGCCCTCCTTTCTCTCCTCTCTCCACACTCTCATTCCCCTGCCCCCCACCTTGAATTGATATGAGTTCATCCCAAAATTTTTAAAATACCATTTTTGTTTGACACCAGAGGTTGCAAATTATCTGTATTCCTATTATATATTCATTATATTCTTGATTAAGTATGTCTCAAGTTTTTAAAAGTAATTGATTCCTATAAATGAACAAAGTAGGTTTTACCAGTCTTCGTAAAAGATGAAGTAGAGTTTACTCTCAGACACCCCCAGCTCACAGCTTTATAAATTCTGATTTGAAGTCTCACTTATTTAAAAGTTATGCTGAATGCCTATATGTCAATTTTTTAAAGCTGAATTTTATCTTGAATCACTAAAAATTAGGTGTTTTCTTCCATTATAATGCATGCAACCAAGACTTCTCATCTAGTGATCTGCAAAGATTTTATAGAAAATATTTTAATGTAAAGTTGCAAACTCTGTGCCATTTGATATTTTCAAAAGCCTTAAGTGATTTATTATAATAATTGAATCTTTTAAAAGTATATATGCAAACTACATTTCTATTTTTGATTCTAATCTAAAATTTAAGTAATATGCAGAATTCCTAAAATGCTAAATTTAAAATAGGTCGGCATTATACTCAATTCAGTGAGTTGGCCAATACAATTTTCCATTGTTGACAAGCATAACAAAAAATGATGAATTAGCTTTCATAAAATTCTGCTTTATATTAATAATCCACTGCAAAGAACAGATCCAAAACTACTTGATTTGGTTGGAGAATTATTCTTCACTAATAAAACTGATTATAAATATGTAAATATTCATATATATAAATTTTAGATTTTTTTATATATTTAGGAATTTTTTAATACCTTTGTCTTTCATACACATTCATTTCTATAATCTACATTTGAAGTAGTTTCATAATAAAGTAAGAAATTAGTAGTGTTTGTGTAAACAGAAAAGCAAGGAGGAATGTTATATGATTCCCCTTCCTTGGAGATAGTTACAAATTTTATTTTTAAATATTTTCCTCACTAAACTGTTCCCTTCTGTCTATTATATGAATAGGAATTTGGCAGCTGATCTTCTGATGATGATTCCTGATAATGAACTACATTTAGTAAAACTCTGCGCTTTCTACCCAGGGTGTATTGAAGAAATAAATGATCTTCATGAGAAGGTATACTGATGATATTAAATATTCTAGTTTAGAATACAGTGCTAGGATTTAACTAATTATGGGTACAAGTAAATAAAGACACATGGAGAGAAATATATGATCCCTTTTAAGATCTTTTTTTTTTTTTTTTGTGAGACAGAGCCTCAAGCTGTCCCCCTGGGTGGAGTGCCATGGCATTACAGCTCACAGCAACCTCCAATTCCTGGGCTCAAGCGAGTCTCTTGCCTCCGCCTCCCAAGTAGCTGGGACCACAGGCACCCGCCACAATGCCCGGCTATTTTTTGGTTGCAGCTGTCGTTGTTTGGTGGGTCCAGGCTGGGGATTCAAACCCACCACCTTAGGTGTACATGGCTGGTGCCTTAGCCGGTTGAGCTATAGGCGCCGAGCCTAAGATCATTTTAAGTGCAGCAATTTATCGAGCTTCTGCTATGCACTTGGCATTGTTCTAAATTTTTACATAAACAGTAGGACTCCTGTGAGTTGACCACCCAAGTGACTGTAACAAAGGTTACAAGGGGACCAATAAGGGACTGGTCAAGGATCCCAAAGGTAATCACAGCAACAAGGAAAATAAGTAAATGGGATTTTATTAAACTATTGCTTTTATCTCTATGAATTTTAGTAACACTGTTGTCAAATCCATTATTTTCTAGTGTAAACTACCCACAGTAAAAGAATGTATGCAGTTAGCTGAGACAGCCTGTGCAACTGGCAATATCTTTGAAACTGTGAAGTATTACTTGTTAAGTCAAGAACCTGAAAGGGCCCTTCCCATTGGTATTGACTTTGTCAAAGGTAAGTTTTTGATTGGTTGTATAATGTAAAATTTACTGATTTGATTTTTTAAAATTAAACCATACATTAATGTAATCATGGGGTACAATGTGCTGGTTTTATATACAATCTGAAATATTTTCATCAAACTGGTTAACATAGCCTTCATGGCACCCACTTAGTTATTGTGTTAAGACATTTATATTCTACATTTAATAAATTTCACATGTACCCTTGTAAGATGCACCATAGGTGTGGTCCCATCAATTATCCTCCCTCAATCCATCTTTCCCCTCCCCTCCCCTCCCTCTCCCCTTTCCCCATATTTTTGGGCTATAATTGGGTTATAGTTTTCATATGAAAGCTACAAATTGGTTTCATAGTAGGGCTGAGTACATTGGATACTTTTTCTTCTATTCTTGAGATACTTTGCTAAGAAGAATATGTTCCAGCTCCATCCATGTCAACATGAAAGAGGCAAAGTGTCCATCTTTCTTTCATTCATATTAATGCTCAGCCTTAATTCAAATCTTCAAATCAAGAACTAGTCATCCTAAATTCAAAAGGAGAGGGATTATTGATGTAAAATATGACATCTCTTCTGGTTTTATAATATAAAGACCGAAGAGTGGGTCAATAGGAAAATACTTGTGATCTAGAAAATAGAGAGATAGGTAGGACTGCCAAAGAATTATATATATAAAAAATTGGATGAACAAGTTGGATAATATTACTTAGAGAACCTTTCATTTTGTATTATTTTACCAGATTACATCAGTAGTTCCAATTGGACATTGGATACCATTTACCCAATTCTTGACCTGTTGAGTTATATTCGTACTGAAAAGTTACTCTTGCATACATGTACTGTGTGAGTACTTTTTTCTACAAAATATATAAGTGAATCATGCCATGGTTGAAATAGCTCTATTGTTTTTGTATTCACATCAAGAAATAGAGTCACCTTGGAGAGAGAGCTGTACTTACAGAAAAGTTACATTTTTATTTGTGATAGTTTTAAGATCAGTTTGAAACCAAATATTAAATATTAGTGGTCCCAGTTAGTAATATCTCATGTCTTTATGTTTACATATATGCATGTATACACACACAAACTCAGATTCACGCTCCTTGTCAAAGCCTTTGGATGGCTTTGGACCTCAAGAAACTAGGTCAATTTAGTAAGTATCTATTTTATATACATGGTCAATTTAGTACATTGGTCAGTTTAGTAACTAGGTCAGTTTAGTAAGTATCCATTGTATACAAAGTACCATACTAGGCTTGAGGCAAAGAAATGAAAGGGCTAGAAAATAGAAAATAGACACCATCTCGGAAGTCAAGCACCACTTAAGTTGTCCATATAACTAATCATCCTGAGAAACTGGCAGATCCCCTCATCAAGAAATGGAGTTAACACTCTTTCCCTTTCCTAGAGTCACACAGTAAGCCCAGAACTCCGAAATCTGACTAAAATACTTATTTAGAAACAAATCACATAGGGAATAGAGAAAAACAATCAGGCAAGAGGTAGATACTATTTAATGACTTTAAATTATAATTTATAATTTCTGATATAGTATAAAATGTCTAAACAGGAATTATTAACTGATAAATAAATCATCTTCCTCAAGTTTAGAAAATTTCCAAAATATACATTGCTAAAAAGAAGACAAATGTCACCCATTAAAATATAAATATAAGGTGGCGCCTGTGGCTCGAAGAAGTAGAATGCCAGCCCCATATGCCAGAAGTGGCGGGTTCAAACCCAGCCCTGCCCAAAAACTGCAAAAAAAAAAAAAAGTATATATTTATATACATATTATATATATGTATGTGTATATATATATATTATATATATATATACATACACGTATATATATATTATATATATGTATACACACACACAAATATAAGTTCATGAAGGGTATATGCAAGTAAAATTCTATGCCTCAAAATTGTGGAAGTTGAGTAATATATATATTTTTTCTTTATAGAGCTCGAAATGAGTTGCTAATATTATGTGGTTATATTGGTGCATTGTTGGCTATCAGAAAACAGTACCAAAGCATTATTCCAGCACTTTATGAGTACACAAGGTAAAAAAAAAAATGTTTTTTCTTCTATCATAAAATCACGGAGAAATAAATTCCTTTCACTAAGTTGAATAGTCTTGAAGGGGATTAAAGGTATCATCAAATGAATCATTACATGCATCCATTCATTTATTCAGCATGTACTTCATAATAAAGTGGCAGTTAACTACAGGAATTAAGAATGCATTAGGCTGTAAATAACAGAAATCCTAACACTAAGTTAAACTCATACAGTTTATGATAAAGTGACCGGATTTTAACATTTGTAAAGCGGGACACCATTGACGTGGGGGGAGGGGCTGTTCTTAATTAAAAATTTGGTCTATATGGAGCAACAAAAATTTTCATAGAACGCAAAAATAGTATTGTAATATATTTTTTAATTTCAACATAAAAGTACAATTTACAAATATAATACATTATAAAAAATTATGTATAGTATTATTTTATTCTTTGGCATATTTCTCATTTGAGTAAATTTTTTTTAGTAGATTGCTGTCATTGTTTAAAATGTCATGAAATTTTTCACAAGAATTTGTTAAATTATATTTCACACATAAAATGGCTTTCAAAGTCTCAACACTTAATTGTGAATTTTCTGATGTCCTCACTTTATTTACTGTAGAAAAAACACATTCAGTTGCAGCATTAGTTCCTGGTAAGGACAGCGCATATCCCACAATTTTTAATGCATTATTGTATGGAACATAGTTTGTTTCAAAATGATGAAATATTTCTAACCATTTGTTCTCTATTGTGATTTTTGCTGATGCCCAAGATTTAACCTTTTCCTTATCAGTATATTTTTTTAATAATGATACCTCATTAAAAAGATCATTTTCAGAAATATTACTATATGGGAAATTTTGAGTAATGTGATCAAATGATTTTTGCACATCATTCCAATTAAGTTCTTCATTGTAATGTACCGTCCACTCTTCTAAATAATCTATGCAGTTACTATAGAACTTTTTAATGTGATTCATGATGTCTGCACGATTTATTATACCTTGTTCTTCTAGTTGACTTATACTATTACAGATAGTTAATGGAAGAAAATTATTTTCTAACTGCTCTTGACACTGAAATTTTAAATTATTAACTTCATTTGCTACTTCAGTTACCAAAATTTTGTCATGTTCAATAAGTTTTATAGCATTTTGAAAAAGAGCAGCTTGATTGTGTATAAACTCTAGCCAAATTTTTGAAGATTCTTTTTCAAAAAACTCTTCTAGAAAATTCTACATTTATCCTGTGATAAAAAGTAGGATTTCAAAGGATCATAATTTTCAAAATTCTTTGGACCGCTGGCAAAAGAGCTAACCAGCACGTTTTACTGTATCCAAGTACTTTCTGATATTCGACTTCCACAGTTTCACAAAATTCTTTAAGCATTTCAATTCACACAGTGTATGTATAGAAATAAGAATATATTTAAATAACAATATTTTCCACATCTATGGGCAACAAATCAGCAGCTGTTTGAATGGTGTTATGTATATGTGCGCTGCACAACCAACACCAATAATGTTCTTTTTTTTTTTTTTTTGGC
Source organism: Galago senegalensis (assembly GCA_963575145.1). NCBI lineage: Eukaryota > Metazoa > Chordata > Mammalia > Primates > Galagidae > Galago > Galago senegalensis. The sequence continues at coordinate 37,871 of CAUYTI010135270.1, forward strand.
CAGGGCTGGGTTTGAACCCACCACCTCCAGCATATGGGGCCGGCACCCTACTCCTTGAGCCAAAGGTGCCGCCCACCAATAATGTTTTGATTAAGATTTTTGTTTAATATAAAACTCATATCCTGGCGAAATAGCCACATGGAAACCAAAAACCGTGTATTCCCTTCCTGTTCTCCCACCATTCCCTAGCTTGTCGTGCATTCTTTCCAAAAATCAGGACTTTTTTAAAACGCCACAGGACATGGAACAGATTGTTAAAAATGGGGACTGTCCTGCCAAAAATGGGACTTCTGGTCACCTTAGTTTATGATAATTTTGCATGTCAAGACACACAATGTGGACATTCCAGGGCTGTCACAGCTGTTGGATGATTTCTTGCAGGACCTGTGTTCTTCCCTCCTTCAATGCTGACGTGTGACTTCTCTCCTCTTGCTTGAGTTTCTTGTGGCCAGGAGATAGGTGTAGCCTCCACAGGCAATGACTGCCTTCTAAGCAGGAGAGAGAGACCACAAAGGACTTTTTCCTAGCAAGACCATTTTATTCAATAAGGAAAATCCTGTTAGGGTTTTATGCCTACATCTCACTGGCCAGAATTGTATAACTCTACTTTTCAAAGAAGATGGGACATTGGGCATCCCATCTTTTTTATAGTAGAAAAAGGCAAAGCAGTCTCTACAGTAGAAAAAGGCAAAGTAAAGGGAGTTTGTGGTAGCAGGTACCTTAGTCTTTTATATTCGGGTATAACCTACCAGTCAAACTCTGACATTTTGTAACAACTTGCTGAACTTCAGCCATCATGCTTAAAAATAACTAGACTGGGGCATTGTGGCTCACAAGGCAGGTAGATCACCTGAACTCAAGAAATTGAGGCCAGACTGAGCAAGATCAAGATCCTGTCTCTACTAAAAACAAAAAAACTAGCTGGGTATCACGGCAGGTGCATGTTTCTGACCTCACATGTAGTCTCAGCTACTCAGGAGGCTGAGGCAGGAAGATCACTTGAGCACAAGAGTTTGAGGTTGCTGTGAGCTACAACACAACGGCACTCTACCCAGGTCACAGAGTGAGACTCTTTGTCTCAAAAAAAAAAAAAACCCCCAAAACCCATTAATTACTCAATTAAAAAATAGACTCTAAAATAAACTTCCCAGTATCTTCTAGTATTTAATAGTTGGCTAAATGGCATAAAAGGTGGCCTTTTTGACTCCTAACAAATGCTGAGAGTTCATGAGTATGTATCCTTCCCATGGGGCAGAGCATTCTGAGAAAAACGGCCTTTCTTGTCCCAACTTCTCTCTGCTGTGTAGTTGAAGCAGCAGGTGCCACCTAGTGGAAACTAAGGAACAATGTGGAATTAATACTCTCAAGGATGCTCAAGGAAAAACCTATTTCTGTGTAGGCAGCATAACCAAAACTTGGAAGCAACTTTTAAAAATATTAAAATATAGGAGCAATGGAATGTATCATACAGAAATAAAATAACGTTTAATGAAATGTATTCAGCTATATATTATAATGAAGGTAAAGATAAAGAACATTCTTAATTAAACATTAAATTAATATCAAGAATCAAAAGAAAGGTTTTATTTATGAGGCAGAAGAGACCTAAGAGAACATGTCTAAGTTAAGGGAAACATGTTAAGAGAAATTTAGAACTCCCTAATTTCAAAAAATGTCTCCTCTCTGATAATTGCATCTTTGCTATCTTGCTGCTTATATTTATTGCCCTAACCTGCTGAATATATGACTCCCTAGAGTTTTATTCTCTCCTTCCCTCCTCCTGTCCTTGCTTTTTCATGATTCCCATTGCTCTCTCTTCCTGAGTCTCCACTCCTCTCTCCTCTCCATATTCCATCCTCAGAAACCTCACCGTTTGTGGCTTCACCTGTCACCTCTGGGGGGATGACTCATTATTTTACATGCAGGAGAAGCCTGCTCTCCGTGAGCCTGCATGTGTATCCAGCAGCTTGCTAAACTCCAGCCTTAAACTCAGTACCCTCAAAATCAAAATCATCTTCTTCTCGAATCTGTTCGTCCTGGGGTGGTGGTGTTTTGTTTTGTTTTGTGTGTTGTTTGGTGGTATCTTTATTTTTCTGTTGTCCAGGATTAATGATCAGAACCATGGTTAAATGTTGTCCCTTACTGTGGCTATTATCCCCACTGCATGCCTCGTCTGACCATTCTCCATGCAATACCCAGTTCATCTGTCCGTCCACTTGATCACTCAGTGTTTACTGCATATCTTTGACTTGTCAGAGACTTTGCTAAACATACCAGTGAGCATCTGTATCTCTACTACATATGTATCAATGTTTACACGCAAATACATTTTTGAACAGTACTTGTTAAATCTAAACTTGCAATTAAATTCCACTTGCATTTTCTGATATCTTAGTTTTTGATGCCAGATATTAATTTTTTCCCACAGTCAACTGTTGAAACGTCGGAAGGTGTCAGTACCTTTAAAAATTGAACAGCTCACTGAAGAACTAGATGCGTGGAGAGCTTGTACACAGTCTACCAACCAGTAAGTGAATATAATATAAAAACTGAAGTGCAGATATTTCATTTTTAGAAAAATGTGTTTGGAATGTGTATGGTCTCATTATTAATTTTAGCAGAACAATGAATCTTGATATGTTTAGCATGTATTGATTTCACACTAACAAATCAGTAATAATGTAGTAAAATTTACAACACTATTATTTTCTGCCTCTGTAAAGTCCTTTGTTTTATTATAAATTAAGTGTAAAGTTAATTTGCCTCCATCTGTGAAGGAGAACTAAAGCATTGTCAGAGATTATTTCTAACCTAAACCTCAGTAATTCTGTGATTCTCCAAAAATGAAATTTTAACATCTGTTGAAAATGTAGATCATTGGAAGACTCTCCTTATACACCTTCTGATTCACAAAGAATGGTTTATGCAACTTTACTAAAGAGAGTAAAAGAAGAATCACTCCAAGGAATTATTGGACCAGATTATGTGACTGGATCAAATCTTCCAAGTCATTCTGATATTCACATTTCTTGTCTAACAGGATTAAAAATCCAGGTACAGCTTCATGTCAGGCATAAAGTATATATTTCAATCATTTTTATGGGTTTATTTTTTGAAATATTATCCTAAAACCAACATAAGTTGAATAAAAGTAGGTAACTATAAAGAGGTCTGGAGTCTATAAGGAGTTACTGCCTTTACTATGGATAGCCCATAGCTAGTCTAAATAGTCGCTTTCTCCTTAAAATAAATTCGGAGAGACAATCATTGTACTATTACCACAGAAGCAGTTCTCATACTATGTATGCTTAGTTACAAATGATATATGTACTTAGGAACAAATATGTTTTAAAATACACATAGGTCACATCCTAAGGGAAATTAAATAAGGGAGCAAAGCCACAATCAGCACAGTTACAAATGATGATAGTATCACAATAGGTTGAATGTAATTTTCTAGTCTTCATTTGTGTTGCATGAAAACAAAGCACTTAAAGACTGAGGTGTTTATAATATACTGCTTAGATATTATGCGTGTTTTTACACAGAGTTAACCAAACTTTTCAGCAATTAAAGTCATTAGGATCAATCACAAGGAATGGCTGTTTGCCAAGGAATGGTCCCTACTGTGCAATCAAATTAATGAGGAAGAAGGAGTCAAGGGACTCTCAGGATGGCCCGGGGGGCCACTGTCTCCAAGAGGTGAAGACATCATCTTAGAACCAGGACTATAACTAGGAGTAAACAAAGCCAAATTTCTAGGAAGTGCTACTTGACACTACAGATTGGAGTAAAAGAGCTCCACCTTCCAGCAATGTACACATTTCACCGAGCAGATTTTTCTTATCTCTAATGTAAGGTGGAAAATTACATTTGTAATGCTGACATGCAATGCCAATAAGGAGGGTATTTTTTGGCACAGCCACTCAAAATAAATATCTGGATACTAATATAACTCCTAACTAAAACTCACCTTGCCACTAAATATCAGAATACACCACTATGTTCCAAAAAGCAAACAGGGCACATAGTTGTCTATACCTTTATCACCCACTTATGTTAAGACATAAGGAACCAAAGCAGTAAACTCAGTCACTTATATTTGAGAACAAAAAGTATGGAAGTCTTAGAGTATGACTGCCCTGTATGTGCCATTTCTAGTACTTAGTACCTTTGTGTTCCTTGTTTCCTTCTAAGATTCTTTTCTCCATCTACGATAGCCAGATAACCTAATAGATACTATTTAACCTCTCTGTACCTGAACTAAATCTAATTATCTCATACATTAAGGCACACGTAACTATTATAGATGAAGTACTACCATCCTAGGATATATCTATTATATTTCAAAAGAAAATCAATGTGCTACAGTTCTAATTGTGAAATTTCAAGGACCTACCAACAGGAAGCTGTCTGCTTCACCTATTCCTATGAAGGGCTTTCTGTTAACTAGGAGTAATTATCTAATAACAAGATGTATCATTTGAAATTATGATCAAAACCCTGATAGCCTTAGAACTTAATTAAGAAAATAAAATTTGGTGGCACCTCTGGCTCAAGGAGTAGGGCGCCAGCACCATATACCAGAAGTGGTGGGTTTAAACCCAGCCCTGGCCAAAAACTGCAAAAAAAGAAAATTATTGTTGCATTTTATGCTTTTTAAATCATGCTCTGCCTTCTAAGAGCTGAGTAATATAGATTGAAAAGTTTTTCACATTTAGTTCTTCCTAACTAACCTTGGCATATGTAATAATGGATGTAACTAAATTATAAATATGCTAGTAATCGTGTGACTAAACATAATTTACATTACATAATCAGGTATAGGACAATATATTCTTCATCTTCTGGGGAAGAGGTTCAAAGTTTTTGAGACAGAGACTCAAGTTATCACCCTGAGTAGAGTACTCTGGTATCACAGTTCACAGCAACCTCAAACTCTTGGGCTTAAGGGATTCTCTTGCCTCAGCCTCCCAATTAGCTGGGACCACAGGTGCCTGCCACAACGCCCAGATATTTTTTTGGTTGCAGTTGTCATTGTTGCTTAGGAGACCCAGACCAGGCCCAAACCCGCCACCCTAGGTGTATGTAGCCGGCGCCCTTGCCAACTGAGGCACGGGTGCCACCAGGTTCAAAGTTTTTTATTTAAATTATTTCCCCAGCTGTACTGAAATAAGCAACATAATCAAAATAGTGAAATATATTTGTTTAGTACTAGGCTTGAATTAAAAAAAAAAAACTTTGTGGCAATTAGTAGCTAACCACACATATTGTCATTGGTAGCACTACTATATTTAAAGAATTCAAATTATAAACCTGAATTCTTTTTTGACAGACACTAAAGAATAATAAGATTTTTAAAAAGCTTCTATATTTGGTAGCTATTCAAAAATACTAATCTTTTCATAGTCTTAAATTTCCTATTAGCATTGCCTAAATGTTACCATTGGTTCTTTATAAGTGATTCTGCTTATGAAACTTAAAAAATACCTTACAGATTTATAATTTCATCTTCTCTTTCCTCAACTCTCACTGTGTACAGGGCCCTGTATTTTTCCTTGAAGATGGGAAATCTGCTATCTCATTGAATGATGCTTTGATGTGGGCAAAGGTGAATCCATTCTCACCTTTAGGTACTGGAATACGACTCAATCCATTTTGATAGAAGATTTCTCTCCATGCTTCATTTTTTTTTTTAATAGAAGAACTTCTGTGAGTTAGTATTACCTTAATCTTGGTTGTCCAAGAGCCCAAGGTGGGGAGGAGGACCAGGGGTTGGGAAGGGTAGATAACAATAGTTAACTTTATTTATTAACTTCAAAAAATAAAATATCTATATAATTTAAAGAAAAAATAGCTGACTTCTGTATAAAATGTAATAGCCACATTTAGGAGGAAGGAAATATTTAAATAATAAAGGACTGAATAAAAAGCTATCAGGTCTAACAATTAAGTTGGCAAACTTGACACTATATGTTTACATTGGCAGCTCTGTGAAAACAACTTGGTAGGGGTTCACAGCTTTGGTGTGTTAGTGTCTCACAGCTGTGTTCACATGGATGTGTGGAGATGTCTTGTTGAGTGGCATTCATTATTGTTGTTGCATGTTTTTGTGTGTTATCCTGAGAACGTCAAAGCAACAAACAAATATTTGTAAATTTCTTGTTAAACTTGGCAAGAATGGAAGGGAGATCGGGGGCATGTTTATGGGGATAATGCCACAAAGAAAACAGTAGTGTACAAATGGATTAAATTTTTTTCTGAGAGGAGTGAAAGCGTCACTGATAAAAGAGGTCAGGGTAGCCAGTAATGAGCAGAACCAATAAACACATTTCAGAAATTCATGAAATTGTACGTAATAAATGTTGGCTAAGAGAAGCATAGCAGAGAAAAAGTTGGGAAAATCTTAACTGAAATTCTTCGCCAACAACTCATGGCTCTTGCATCATGACAGTGCACTAGCTCACACAACACTGTCTTGGAACAGCCTCCTTACTCACCTGATCTGGTCCCCAGTGACTTTTTTCTTTACCCAAAGATAAAGAAAATATTGAAAGGAAGACATTTTGATGGCATTCAGGACATCGAGGGTAATATGACAACAGCTCTGGAATTTCAGCCATTCCAGAAAGAGAGCTCCAGAATTGCTTTAAAGGGTAGACTGGGCACTGGTGTCAGTGCACAGCTGCCTGCAGCGAAGGAGACTGTAGTGATATTTGGCAGCAAGGCAAGGTGTGTAGCACTTTTTCTAGGATGAGTTCATGTACTTAATTGTCAGGCCTCATATAAAAGTTTCACAAAGCATGAAAGGTACCAAAATATTATCTTGTTGAAACACTGAAACATATAAAATAGTGCAACACCTAGTACCATGCTTGATATACAAGTAGTACTCAATATTTGAATGACTGAATATCTTGGAATATTAAAATGTAAAGTGTGCATAACTGATCTTCAAGTTAACAAACACCTATATTGTCCTTTATAAAATGTATCAAAAACCACTAATTTTATTCATATTGTGTAAAAGTTTTCAGTTATAAGTTTAGTACATATCAATATATGAATATACTGTCAAAATACTTTTTTTAAAAAAGAAAATAGATATTTTTATATAAAGTTCAACTGTTCAGTTATAAAGATATGAGTTATATAGGCATGAAAAATCACTTCTCAGCCTTTTGGCTAATATCAAGTGTACAGACATGAAAAAAATTGAGGATGAAAAGTAAAAAGGGTGATCAAATATATATGAGCACTTGTGTTAGGTGATAATTGTGTTTAAAGATAATTTGGTATACATACATAGTAGTTTTTGATCGATGCATTTAATATTTGCATAGTAAGCTCACATCAATTTATATTAACTTTAAAGCAAAGTTTATTTGATGACAATTAGCTTCAAATAAATTTCTGTAAGGAGATAGAACCTCAGTTGAGATTTTGGATATATTATATAAATTTAATTTTGAAATATTTATTAAAAGTGTAAAGCTGTAAAAATCCTAATATCTAACTACAAATACTGTATTTCAACTGGGCGAGAATCCTGACTTTGAAATTTATGAAATTAATGTGTACTAAGAAGAACAGTATTGTGATTACTTAGGTTGTTTTACAGGATTTGTAATATGGATATTTTTGTATACTGACTAACTGACTAAAGAGCTAGCACATACAACTAGGATGATTGGGGCTTTTATTATCTTTAAATAGCTGCATTTTTTAAAAATGTGAAAAAGAAAATTGTTGCATTAAAATATTTTTAAAACTTTTCATAACCAATCTTCTTTAAACTGGAAACAATATATATTATGTATCTATGTATCATATTTATCCCATGGACAACTTCTAACTTCTCAGAAAAGACACTATAGGCTTAAATTCCACTTTATAAAAAAATTAATAAATATTATAGGAAAAAATATGTGTAACTCAGAGACACGATGGATAATAAAAAGAGTACCTGAGAAGTATTTTTGTAACTTTTAATGATATCTGTAACTCAGATTTTTCTTCAGTGAGGAGAATTATGAATTGGCACATATATACTGAAATCCCCTCACTTAAAGACAGCAGTCTCAATGTCAATCATTCTTTTAATTTTTAAAAAAACATAAGAAGACGGTTTGTGCTTTAAATATTTTAAAGGATATCATTAAGTTATACATATAAGAACAATTACTACCTTCTGTATTTTTAATGAATGCAGGAAAATAATATTGTATATAAATATGAAGAAAACTTTATACAACGCTTTAATACATGAATGTAATAAAGAGTAACCCGATTTGTGTCTAAAATTTAAATTGGATTGATTCAACTATCTTTCTATTATTACTTGGTTTCTACAATGTTCTGAACCTTAATATTAATTATATAACTATTGATTCTTCATAGAATTATAAATATGCCATTTGACTGTGTCAATCTGTATATATCATGCCTTAATATGAAAAACAAAAAGAATTAATTTATAAAAATATTTTTACTGTTAGATTTCATATGCATGAAAATACAAATAAGTAATGTGGATTTATTTTATTATTGAAAGATGTTCATACTACCAATAATGTGAAGAGATTATTTTGCAGGTTTAAATATGCCTTTATGAAATAAGAGTCTCCTTAGATAATGATTTTTAAAGTAGTGGAAAAATGTTTTGCCTTGAAGTTACTAGTTACAAGGTGGTTAATAAAATGACATCAACATAAGTTACATCTTGTAAAAATATATGACTTTTATGTCAATCAAGATAAATGAAATATCTGTGTTTCCATAAAATTGTCCAAATGTGTTCAGCAATGGCCATATTTTATTGTCCTTATAACAAAAATATTTACATTTTTGGGTTGCAAGTCAGAAAGTATTCTGAATCTGACAAAAGTCTCACAAATTGTAAAATTTAATGTCTCATTTTTAGTGTATCAATAATATAGAAGACGTCTTTATAATCAACTCTTAATAAATGCTCATTGTACCAAATCTTTGAGACATTTGTACCTAAATAATTGAAATATATACTTTCACACTGAATACACATGCTATACAATATGACAATGTATAATGTGTATGTATATGTGTATTTCAGGTCCCCTAAATTTTAGTAAGTACTGCAGTTAAAGCCTGATGTGGCATAGTGAACTGCTAAAATAAGCAGTAGTCTCGCACCTGAAAACAGCCACGAGAGACCACCATGGGTCCATGAATGCTGGGGCAGAGGTGTAGAGGTATGAAAGGCTAAGCTGTCTAACTGGCTGGTTACCCTACCCAGACACCTAGGAAGATCACTTCATTGGATTGTCCCAGAGGCTAGTTCTCCACTAATAAGAAACACTGACCACAGTATATCCCAAAATTAGTATAAAAAGGGAAAAGCACGTACTAATTAATATAAATGGCATGTCACAGTATTCCTATCCCCATGGCAAACATTCTGCCCATAAAAAGATTCTGTTCCTCTAGGGGCTTCAGTCTCTCCTAGAAAAGTGCATTGCTTCAGGTGTCACCTGTGGCTCAAGGAATAGGGCGCCAGGCCCTATATACCAGGGATGGGGGGGGATGGGGGGAGGGTAGCGGGTTCAAGCCCAGCCCCAGCCAAAAGTGCATTGCTTCCTCTGTCTAAGGTCCCCTTTGCAGTGAATGGTCTTCCTAAGTATGCCTGTAGTGTTAGCTTCTATTGACATACCCTCAAAAAGCTCTTGAGGTTGCCCACTGTGATTGTATTTGCGACTATCATTTACTTATTTATTGACTATATGATGCAGCCTATGGGCTATTTCATATAAACTCTCTAAAACCCTTTCCCAAGGAGTTAATTTCATGGGTTAAAGTGTTATAATCATAATTTTGTACTTTAGAGAATAGCAGAGTGCAAGACCATAGGTAAATTCCTTAAGGCTGGTTGAGATACACATTTGAACTGGATCTTTACTAGATCTCTTCCCAGATAAAACTGGATTCTGCACACATTACCAAGATTTACCCATATCTTCAGGGCTCTCTTCGAGTTTTTTCCCTAAATGTTATCTATTCTAAAAAATGCGAAATATGGCTCAGCACCTGTGGCTCAAGTGGCTAAGGCGCCAGCCTCATACACCTAAGGTGGTGGGTTTGAATCCAGCCCAGGCCTGCCAAACAACAATGAAGGCTGCAACCAAAAAATAGCCGGGCGTTGTGGCGGGCGCCTGTGGTCCCAGCTACCTGGGAGGCTGAGGCAGGAGACTTGCTTGAGCCCAGGAGTTTGAGGTTGCTGTGAGCTGTGATGCTACAGCACTCTACTCAGGGGGAACAGCTTGAGGCTCTGTCTCAAAAAAAAAAAAGTGACATATAGCAAGAAAGTCTCTGAAGGTAGAAATGATAATAAAACCTTCATTATGCAGAAGGTTTGGACCCTTCAAAGATGCAGATAAATGGATACATTTGGCTGGAAACTGGCATTTATATTGTGGGATGCAGCATTAGTGCTGTGCAGCCTGGAGATCAAGTTGTTAGTGAGTCAGCACTGAAACGTGATAATTCCAGCTGAAGTAGATGTTCCACATATGAATGTAAAATTACCAAGAATACATGAAAGATAATTAGTTTTTTAGATTATCAGTCTGCTTTTGTTTCCCTTCCATAAAAATGTGGAACACTGCAGCATCCAGTAGGAATTTTTAAATTGAACTAAATGGATTGCTGAACACCAGAGCCAAGTTCTAAAGAAAGCCTGATTTTCCTTCCCCACCACTCCTTATGAGTAGGAAAGACATTTCAGACATTTGTACCTAAATAATTGAAATACATACTTTCGTGCTGAATACCTGTGCTATACAATATGACAAGTCCTTATCTAACTGTGTCTATATGTATGTATTTCAGGTGCCCTAAATTTTAGTAAACACTACAGTAAGTACTCACTCGCTCTCCAGGCTACACAGCACTAATGCTGCATCCTGCAATATAAATGGCAGTTTCCAGCCAAACGTATCATTTATCTGCATCTTTGAAGGGTCCGAACCTTCTGCATAATGAAGGTTTTATTGTCATTTCTACCTTCAGAGACTTTTGCTAAAGTGGTTTAAATTAAGGGTAATAATGGAAATGAGCGACATTTTCTATGAGCCAGTGTAAATAATTCAAAAATGAATTTTTATTAATGAATATGACATGTAAATATATAATAGTCAATGTAGTAACTCTTTTTTTTTTTTTTTTGCAGTTTTTGGCTGGGGTCAGGCTTGAACACACCACCCCTGGTATACGGGGCCAGCGCCCTACTCCTTGAGCCACATGCACTGCCCCAGTGTAGTAACTCTTTTAATTTCTAGTGAGAAAAACATATTACAAATTAGATTCACCATTACTATAAAATTTTTGAGAAAGAACTGTTACTTATGGTGAATTATGTTTAACTGTATCTTTACAATTATCTTTGCTGATTCTGTACTTATTTGATCTTATATTTTCCACAGTACCTGGCACAGGTGTTTAATAAATGGTGGTTGAATTGAATTGGAAAGAAATGTTCTTAGTCCAATTATGGATAAGATACCACTTCCATTTGTTTATTATTGAAACACATTTACAAGTAGGTGGTATAACATTCCCTTAGTGTGGCAAGAGATAGTTGTATCACTTCTTCAAAGCTATTTGACAAGTGCTTGTCAAGGTTTATTTTCCATGCTTGGGGTAGGTTCCACAACAGAATCACAGGAATGGATTCCACCTTGCTTCACATGAATTTCTCTATGCGAACTGGCACCATTACGATCATTTTCTGGAATATTTGAATAAACAAAATTAAAATCAATTTATTTAAAGATTCACCTAACCATCAGTGTTTCTAATATATCAGATATATGCAGAATGATTGGCAGCAGGCTGAACACAGGTTAATCTCAATGTCTGGTAAACAAGCATATCAAAATCATGCATTATAGTTGTCATAGGTAAAAAAACATCTGAATGTAATTCACCTCCCCAAGTCATCTACAGTACCTAAAAATATCCAAGGCTTATTTTGGTGCATCTGATACTGAATATGACTCAATCTTTAGATAATGCTTCAGAAAGCAGCTGAGGCAACAGTGACACAATTTTGGACTTAGATTTGATGACTATCTGTGATTCATAATTCAGTTTATTATGGAACTCTGATCACACTGAGGCATCCAAGCTGGCCACTCAGTTCTCATGTGGGGGACCAGTAGCAAGTAAGAAATCTCTATCCCATTAGCCTATAATTTTGCTAGACACTAGATTTTGGTAAAGAAGTAGAGTAACTTAAGTGTTAATAAAGAAAAAAGATATATACCTACCTTACAATGAATTTTGGCTACTCTGTTTGACAATTAGAAGATTTTCAGATGAACAGCCTGTGATTTCAATGTTTTTATGTACAATCTGACATTGGAAGATAGGGTTAAATTCCTATAATCTAATGTTCCTGCCACTTTCTTCTCCAGTAAGTTTCAAAATGGGGTAGCTAACCTAAGGCAGCTACTGCAATCACTGTACCCTTTTATCAAGAAACAACTGAAATGGTATGTCTTTACCAAGTTTAGAAAAAAATCTTTTAATTCTTAAAATAGTTTTCATGTCATTACCAATGTCAGATTCACAGTGTTCATTAATTTCCTGCATACCTAAACTAAGAGAATACAAGTACTATCTGAAACAGTATTTAGAGAAGTAAAAAAATAAAATAAAACAAAACCCCCCAAATGTATGTTCACCTATACCAGGAAGGTTTCCATAAACCCACCTCCTTTTCCACTAGAGTGAAAGAGAACCATAAAAAAGCATTGAGAGAATAAATTGGGAGATGTTATTTATAGTAGTTTGTACACTATCAAAACTATTAAAGTAAAAATCCATTTTCCTTGGAATCCTGATCAGAGGTAATGATGACAAACTCATATGTGAGCCTTGAAAATTTTCCAGAAAGGTAACAGAAATGAGAAATACTCATTAGCAATTCAGACATCAGTAGGCCTCGCTGTTTCTGGGTGGCCTATTTGCACCGGTGTCTTACACAGGGACAGAGACCATGTTGCGACACATCACTACCCCCTCCTACTTTTCTTTTCATTGAGGGTGCCAAAGCAAGAGATAATGCCTTTCCCACCCCCAGGCAGATTTATTTAGCCATAAAGGGAGAGGCAAGCAAGTTAAAAAGAGCAAGGAAGAAAGAATAAAGAACACCCACTGCTGCCTCCTGGTGATCCCCCTACTGACCTGCAGCTCCCACCCTGCTGGAACTTTCCCTGCACATATCACTCAGCAGGAGGAGGTTGGAGCAGGTTGCAGGAGAGGTGGCTTTCCCAGAATCTGAAGGTGACATTATGGATATACATTTTATTTTCACTGAAACATTCACTGCTGTTGGATTCTGTCATACCCCAGGTATAAAATGAGTTAAAGGAGGATGGCCTCTGTCTTAATGTTGAGAAATGTGCTCTGGGACCGGGCACAGTGGCTCACACTGTAATTTTAGCACTCTGGGAGGCCAAGACAATAGCATCTCTTGAGTTCAGGAGTTTAAGACCACCCTGAGCAAGAGCAAGACCCCATCTCTACTAAAAATAAAAAAACTGGGGTGGTGCCTGTGGCTCAAGGAGTAGGGCACTGGCCCCATATGCCAGAGGTGGTGAGTTCAAACCTAGCCCTGGCCAAAAACTGCAAAAAACAAACAAACAAAAAAAAAACTGGCAAGCACCTCTAGTCCCAGCTACTCAGGAGGTTAAGCCAGGAGGACCACTTGAGCCCAGGAGTTTGAGGTTGCTATGAACTATGATGGTGCCATGGCACTCTACTCAAGGTGACTGAGTAAGACTCTGTCTCAAACAAGAAAAAAAAAGTGTGCTCTGAGGAACGCTAAGTTCTATAAGGCCATTAAACCAAAAGGAAAACCAAATATTGACAGGTGATCAAAGAGAATTTGGAACACACTTAATGCTGTATCTCTCCTCTTTAAAATTTACAATGCATATTAGCATTTGAAAGGTTTTCAGAAAAGGAATCTGCTAATGTTGATCTCTCAGACTTTATATAAACAAGGAATGTTTACCCCTAGTGAAATCCTTCTTAATACTTTTGGAAACATGCCCTGTAGCAAAGGTCCACAAAAGTTTTCTGTAGAGAGCCTGATAGTAAATATTTGAGTCTTTGTGGTAGGGTTGCCAGATAAAATAGGGACACCATATTTTGAATTTCAGATAAATAAAAAATAATTTTTAGTGAAGCCATGTCCTACATATGTCCTCAAAATTATTTGTTGCATTGCCCTCTGTTTTTATTTGCTAAACCTGGCAGCTCTGCTTTGTGGGCCATACAGCCCTTTTGGCAGTTAATTATCCATCCCTATCTACCCAGAAGAAAAAATTCATTTAATCATTTTATTATAAGGTCATTTGCACTAGATTGTTTATCACAGCTCAATTTACAATCACTAAGATGTGGAAACAACCTAAATGTCCATCAACCCAGGAATGGATTGATAAACTGTAGTATATGTATACTATGGAATACTATTCAGCTATAAGAAAAGATGGAGAGGGCAGTGCCATAGTTCAGTGGGTAGAGTGCCGGCCACATATACCCAGGCTGGTAGCTTCGAACCCAGCCCAGGCCAGCTAAACAGTGACAACTGCAACTATAGGCGGGTGCTTATAGTCCCGGGTAATTGGGAGGCTGAGGCAGGAGAATCACTTGAGCCCAAGAGTTTGAGGTTGCCGTGAGCTGTGATGCCAAAACCTCCACATAAGAGAAAAACTTATTCAGTTAAAGTTGGGCTGGGGGAGAGAAGGGGAGGGAGTGGGATTAGTGAGCTTCCACCTGATGGACACAATGTAAGGGTGGGTGGCACACCTCCTGGGTGAGGGGCACAACTACAACAGGGATCTGACTAACAAATGCAAACACTGTAACCTAGTTGTTTGTACCCTCACATTAATCTGAAAAAATAAAATAAATTATCCACCCCGCTGTTGTAGGGGAAGCGGCATAGACAAAGCATTTAATGAGCAGGCATAGAAGGCAGAAATTTGAATTTCATCTAATTTGTATGTATCAGGAGATACTATTTTTCTTCTTGATAAATTTTTTTCAACCATTTAAAATGCAAAAAACAAGGCTGGACGGAGTGGCTCATGCCTGTAACCTAGCACTCTGGGAGGCTGAGGCAGGTAGATTGCATGAGCTCACAGGTTTGAGACCAGCCTGAGCCAGAGCAAGACCCCCAACTCTAAAAATAGCCAGGCATTGTGGTGGGTGCCAGTAGCCGCAGCTAATTGGGAGGCAGAGCCAAGAAAATCGCTTGAGCCCAAGAATTTGAGGTTGCTATGAGCTATGACGCCATGGCACTCAAGCCAGAGTGACAAAGTGAGGCTCTTTTTTTTCTCGAAAAAATGCAAAAAGCATTTTTAACTTGTAGGCTATACAAAAGCAGGCAACAAGCTGAACTTGGCCTATGGGCTGTAGTATAAATGCTTTCTGAATTAACAAAGTTTCAACAAGGGACATCGAGTGCCACAACTAATTGGAAGTCTAGGTATTTAAGTACTGATGTATTCTTAGGACTGACTCATACTAAAGAAGTGAGTTTGGAGCTCTGTAAAGAGGTTCACTTTTTCAGACTCACCTATTGAAGGATAAATCAGAATACAAATGTATCTAATAGCAGGTGGGGTGGGGGTGGACAGTGCCTTAGGACACCAAATGCCCTCTCTACCCTGTATCAAAAAGCACAATCCAGGCCAAGTATGGTAACCCCAGCAAGCTGAAGTGGGTGGATCCCTTGAGTTCAGGAGGTCTAGACCAGCCTGAATGAGACTCCATTTCTACTAAAAATAGAAAAACTAGCTGGGTGTGGTGGTAGGTTGCCTATAGACTCAGCTACTCAGAAGGCTAAATAAAGCAAGAGTATCCCTTGAGCCCAAGAGTTTGAGGTTGCTGTGAGCTATAACCCTGTGGCACTCTACCCAGGGTGACAGAATGAGACTCTGTCTCAAAAAAAAAAAAGTGTAGCTGCAGACAATTTAATATGAAATTTAAGATCGAATATTACCCTAGGCCAAAATTTTAACTATTTTTAAAACTTTAATTGAACAAAGGAAAACAAAAAAAAATCTATTTTAAGAGGCAAAAAGTTAAAACAAGAACTTACGTGAAATAGGGGCAGCTTTTCCCCTTGGCACCTTGGCCTTAAACCTGCACCCAGAGGATTGGGCAGGAAGATGATTGAGAGTAATTTCTCCCACTGTGGGTCTGATGCCAAACCATTCTATGAAACAGAAACAAACGTTATTTCTCAAAAAAAGTCAACAGCCATTGTCAAAATAAAATACAATAATTTAACAATTAACCAAATGATTAAAGTATCTGTCATGCCATGTTCCGAAGAATGGTGTGAATACACAGGTTAATAATGCCCTCCCCACATTACTCACAGTATCTTTGATACAGAAAATAGATCTTTTAAAGGCAATATCTAGATGTTTCTAAAAGTCTTTAATAAGTTTTTATTCATTGATAGCATGTGAACAAATCATAAATTTAATTTACTCCAATATGGAGTGACTATACCTGGAATACTATCACCCAGGTCAAAAAATGATCTATCACCAGTACTCCCAAATCCCCTCTTATCTTTCCAGACAGCATCCTAAAAGGCAAAAACCATCCCGACTTTTCTAAATATAGGTTGGTTTTGCCTATTTTTAATGTTATAAATAAAATCACACAGCACCTATTTCTTCCGCATTTTTATAGCATAAAATTGTGCCTTAATATTACTTCTAGGTTTTCCATATTTCTTTGTAACTAATCCTATGAACCACAGTCCTTGGGCAGTTTCCCTGTGCTCCTAAAGATCACTCCCTCCTCTGTAGCCCATCCTTCACAAGGCCTGCAGTGTCTGCAGTCATTTCTACTCATCAGTTGTGCTCTGTTAACGCTAAATATGACTCTGGTTTGTACAGTTTCAGAACTAGAATCTGAATGGATTAATGACTTTGGCTACGAATGAGAAATTTTTAAAGTTAGTAGTCTTCAGAATCAAGACTAGAGATGGAATATTACTCAAGAATTAGAAGGGCTGCAGTAATCCGTGGCTAAAGAGAAAGTGCATTCAAAAGCAGATACAGTTTAGCTTTGTGCAAAGATGGACTTTTAAATAGAAAAATAAAAATAATGATGTGTGATTTGTGGTGTTAAAAAGTAACTTGATAGACCTCATTTAAGCTGGACTTAAGTGAGGTATGGGCTGACAGGGAATGATTAGAGCCAGAGTCCTAAGGTCTTTTAGTTTCCTGAGGAAGAGAATAAAGATATGAATTAGTTTTAGACTAAGATAAATATGCATGTTAAAATTTCTAGATTAGTGCTAAAGAGTAGAAACTTAAATTTTTCCAAATGAGTAGTGGGGGAAAAAAGTTTTCAGGAAAAAAAAATTCAATCCAAAACAGAAGATATGTAAGACAAAAACATTTCTACCATGACAAATTACCACAAACTTCATGACTTAAAACAATAGCCATTTTTATCTTGCAGGACAGAAGTGTGGGTTCTCTATTTAGATTCTTTTCACAAGGCTAAAACCACTGTGTTGGCAGGACTGCCCTCCTTTCTGGAAGCCCTGGGGATGACTCATGTTCCATGCTCACTCAGCTTGTTGGCGAACGCACTTCCTCATGTTTGTAGGCCTGCCGTCCCTGTGTTCTCTGCCGGCTGTCAGCCCAGGGTTGTTCTTTGCTCCTAGAAGCTGTGCTTGGAGCTGCTGCAGTAGCAGGTGGCGAGCCTATCCCACTTCACATCCCTCTTCTCTTTTGCAACCTCTCTCTGATTCCAGTTGGAGAAAAATCTCTACTTTTAAGGTCTCCTGTGATTAGATTGGGCCCACATGCATACACTATCCAAAGGTTCATAAGTTTAGTTATATCTGCAAAGTCTCTTATGCCATGGAACATAACATATCCACAGGTTTTGGAGATTAGGGCCAAATGGACAATGTGGGGGCTATTCTGCCAAGTTTTGCACAGTTAGATGAAATCTTAAAATTCAAAAATATGTATAAGTTGGGCAGAGCCTTTGGCTTAGTGAGTAAGGCACTGGTCCCATATACCTACAGTGGTGGGTTTGAACCCGGCCCCAGCCAAACTGCACTTAAAAAAAAAATAGCTGGGCGTTATGGTGGGCGCCTATAGTCCCAGCTACTCAGGAGGCTGAGGCAAGAGAATTGCCTAAGCCCAAGAGCTGGAGCAGGCATCCCCAAACTACGGCCTGCAGACCACATGTGGCCCACCTAGGACATTTATCCTGCCTGCCAGATGTTTTTGCCACTGCTGCTTTTCCTGCTTAGCTCATCCTGGGACCCACAGTCTGGCCCTCCAATGGTCTGAGGGACAGTGAACTGACCCCCTGTTTAAAAAGTTTAAAGACCCCTGAGCTGGAGGTTGCTGTGAGCTATGACATCACAGCACTCTATTGAGGGCAACAAAGTGAGACTCTGTCTCTAAAAAAAAAAGAAGTATAAGTAAAATGAAGAATAATATATAAATAGTATGCATGCATGAAAGTATTTTTTAATCAAAGAAATTATAAACAAAGGGAGTAGGAGAGTAGTTATCCTCAGAGGGGAGTGTGAAGCATGCACTCAGTAAGGGACGCACCAGGGCAGGTGAAGGTGTTAAAAATGTGTAAGGATATACAAGAGATTTTTCATTGTCATTACTTTTCTTTACATTGTACATGTATGTTATACACTTGCATGTATGGTACATTTCACAGTAAAACTTTAATGTTTAAAAACAAGAAAATTCAAATACAAAATTCTCCAAAAGTACAAAATTCTTTAACTTACAAATTCATGAGCCAAAGATGAGAAAAGTTAAGAGAAACAAGAAATATACATGGTGGAATGGATGGAGTAAGGGAAGACAAAGCTCAAGATACCTATCTCACAATTTTAGGGAGGTATTAAAATTGATGCTTTCCTCTCCTCCCTGAGACCAGAGAGAAGTAGCTCTTTTCTTCAGAAAATGGGGTTCTTGGGAGGGGAATTCTAATGACCTATATCTGTCTGACTCCTTTCCAAATGCCACAGAAATTATGAGATTTCTAGGTGTCTGGAATCAAATGAGATAAGATTTCAGTATGTGAGTGGTATCCTGAATATGTGTAAAAAAAGAAAAAATTCATTTACTTTTCCACCTGCCTGGGAATCTGATGGCAAATGCTTTGGATACTTAGAGAATGGCTTTGGTCATACCTCTGAAAAGTTGCTGTGGGTTGTACAATCTGCCTCCTATCTACACACGAACAAGGCTCCACTGACCATCCTCTGGATAGCATTTAATAGTGAATCATGGTAATCTCAGATTTTCCAAAGAAACTTATATCCTGATTAACTCTTAAGCCTTTTAGTTACTTGAGCTGATATATGAACTTCTTATTTCCCACAAATGTTTTACATGAGTAGATTCATAAACATTTTTCTAACAAAAAGTCTATACCCTATGTCAATGTATGCCATCATCAGAAGAATAAATTATTACATAAACCACTCCAGTGATAATAAAGCATTCCACTGCTGGCATTACAGAAGGTTCCCCCCGCCCCCTTTGAACAAGCGACAGAAGAAAACAGAAATGGACCAATTCAGGTTTTCTTTCATCTGTACCCAAGAATAGCCTCCTAGAGCCTGAAAGAACTCTACTGTTTCCAAGGAAAACTTACCTGGATTTAATTTTCTACTTAATTTTCTTTGCAACATATGTAAAAGGAAGAGGAACTCTACTTTAAGGTCATTGCTGAGCTTGTTGGGATTGCTTAGTAATTCTGACAACCTAATGTTATCTTTAATAGACTTGGAAACAGTAGATCTGGGAACCAGGGGTAAATGCATCTGGTAACTGTAGTCTGTGAAATTCACCAAGTCATCCTGGATGCTTTTAATTCTGGAAGTAAGAAATAAAATACTGTTGGCAAGCCACACGTTAGTAATGAGATTTATATTATCAAAATGTTCACAATTTAATGTGAATAATTTTAAGGAACTTACTCGCGATGTGTTAATAGAGTATAAACCTCTTGCATTAGTATTTCAGGTACTCCGGCTTTACAATGTATCGTTCCATGGATTAGTTCTTTAGGCAATTTCAGTTTTTTTTTGGCCAGGAACTTTAACAGTAGAAAGAAAATATTTTCATCATAAGTTTTATAAATATCTCCCATTATTATGAATTTGCTTTGTTCTTCCTTTTATTTATCTCTCAACTAATTTTCTGTTGTTTTAACACCTTATCCAAAGATCATATTCAGCAGGAAAACCAATCGCTCATTGAAATGAATATGCACAGTTTCATAGGTGACTTGTGACATAAACTACTGGATATACTAAATTTTGTGATTCACAGAACAAGCTGCCAACTTAGCAGCATTGAATCCTAGAGCAGTTATACACACATGTAGAGATCCAAGAAGTTAGGAGTGCACCTTTTAAAACAAAGTTTTTAAGTTAAAAGTGCAAATAATTGCTAATTTACCTTCTCCAGCTGTGCCCAGTTATCCAGCTTGACTTTTAAAGAGGTTCCATTTTCAAAGGATGATAGTGTAAGTTCCCAGGGGTAATATATACTAAGTATTTCTGCAATCAGGAAGCCATTTGAAAAATCCCTGATCATAACAATAAAGAATGATACAAAGTGTAGTTAATTATGCAGTTTGTATTATTTTATAAGTAACTAACACCCATCTAATATTCCATACTGACAAAGTAGCTCATAAAATTAATTTTGTTGGATTGTTGCTCTGAGGACAACCTAATACAGAATTTTGGTGAGATTATACACATATCCAAGGCTTGACTTTTCTTTTTAGGAACTCTACTAATTTTGTTGAATGTGCACTTTTAGCATGATCCCTAGGCTCTTTGTCAGGAGTACCAAATACTGAAACTAGAACAGTAGTCACTGTTTAGCCACAGTTTTGCTTTTTGCAGTTTTGGTTACCTTCAGTCCACCACAGTCTGAAAATATCAAATGGAAAATGCAAGAAATAAATCACAATTTTAAAAGTGTGCACCGTTCTGAATAGTGTGAAGAAATCTACCCCATCTATTCTGTCCCACCCAGGAAGTGAATCCTCCCTTTGTCCAGCTATCCCTCGCTGTAGATACTGTCTGTCCTCTAGCCACTTACTAGCATTTTGGTTATCAAATACAGTCACAGTACCTCAGTGATTGTGTTCAAGGAACCCTTACTTTAATTCATAATGGCCCCAAGCTAAAATGGCAATTCTGGTATGGCAAAGATAAGTTGTAAGGTGCTTTATTTAAGTGAAAATGTGGAAAGTGCTCAGTAAGGAAAGGGGGAAAATATCTCATGCTGAGGATGCTAAACTCTATGGTAAGGAAGAATCTTATATCTCTGAAATTATGAAGGAAGAGAAAACTGCATCCTAGTTTTGCCATTGTGCTTCAAACAGCAAATGATGCAGCCACAGTGTGCACGAAGTGCTTAGTGAAAATGGAAAAGGCATTAAATATGTGGGCGCAAGACATGAACAGAAATGTGTTCCAGCTGATGGGTTCAGTGGATTCGGGCATTCACTGGCGGGGTCTCGGTATGTTCTTGGTAAATGAGGGAGTACCTTAAATCAGGATTTTTTCTGCAAAGAGATTCATTGCCTTAATTTCATTTGCCAACTAAATCCTTTAGTTGGCATTCTCAGAGCAAATATTAACTGCTACAGATAAGTCAACTATTTAAAATCCTTGATAACCCTCAAACTACTGATCCTCACTAGTATTGGAGTGATACTACTTTGCAATCACCAAAGTATTCTACATTAGCTTAATTGAATGTACAGTTTAATGATTGAGTAACTGGATGATTAAAACGTCTTAATTTTTCAAAGCCTCGCTCCCTGAAAGGGGTTTTCCTGTACAGGTGGGTGTGGTGAGTGAGTGGCAGGACAGGTGACAGAAAGGAGGCGGTGGGGACCCTGGGCCTCTGCGGCAGGTGCGGACCCCCGGGTCTGGGCCGCTTCTAGCACCTGTTGACGTTCCTGGGAAAGAAGCTGAGATCCAGACTCTGGAGCCAGCGCAGGACGGAGCGAGACAGGCGGGAGCTCTTCGGGGGATGCGGATAGACCAGACACTTCTTAGGCTTCCCTCGGATAGGAGTTGCTGGCTGTGGCGAAAATGACGGTGACTTGGAGAGAGCTGCCGCCGGCAATGTCAAATACTGTTTCTTCCCGCCGGCGGCAGCCATGACGCTTTCTGGGTTTCTATGGCAACACCAGAGGCCGGTAGGAATGGAGGAGTTGGGCGGGGCCTGGAGGGGTGGAGGCGGAGCCTCAAAGTTCGCGCAGGCGCCTTGGGACACTGTGGTGCCTTGGCTTCCGGGAGCGCGGCTGTCGGTGAAGCGTGGAGGAGACGCCCCCTCCATGGAGAGAGCGCGGCCAAGAGCGTGTCGACCTTGCGTAGTGGTCTCACCTTGCTTTTGTCCGCCTCACTATTAACCAGTCTCGAGTGCGTATGTTTTCTTTTGTTTCCTCGTTAGTAATTTTGTATCTTAAATATTGCCGTTTTTGAGGAGCGCTCTGAGGAGAAGGCTCCAGAAGACAGGGACGCGGCAGAGGGGAGGAGTCTTTTTTTTAAATTTTTTTATTATTATTTTTTTATTTCTTATAGCATAACTGTGTACATTAATGCGGTCATGGGGTACAGTGTACTGTTTTCATATACATTTTGAAATACTTTCATCAAACAGGTTAACAGGCTCGGCGCCTATAGCTCAACCGGCTAAGGCGCCAGCCACGTACACCTAAGGTGGCGGGTTCGAATCCTCAGCCCGGACCCGCCAAACAACAATGACGGCTACAACCAAAAAATAGCCAGGCGTTGTGGCGGGCGCCTGTGGTCCCAGCTACTTGGGAGGCGGAGGCAAGAGACTCGCTTGAGCCC
>CAUYTI010135271.1:0-26595 GCA_963575145.1 Galago senegalensis
TTGTGGCGGGCGCCTGTAGTCCCAGCTACTTGGGAGGCGGAGGCAGGAGACTCGCTTGAGCCCAGGAGTTGGAGGTTGCTGTGAGCTGTGATGCCATGGCACTCTACCCAGGGGGATAGCTTGAGGCTCCATCTAAAAAAACAAAACAAAACAAAACAAAACAAAACAAAACAAAATTGCTTTAAAGGGTGGACTAGGTGCTGCCGTTGGTGCACAGCTTCTGAAGGGAGCACTTTGATGGTGATTGCAGTGATTCTCACCATTGAGATATGTGGCACTTTTTCTAGGATGAGTTCACGAACTTAACTGTCTGACCCTGTATATCTTTGCAAGTGATTGTGTGTATGTGTGACTGTGTAGATGTGCGTCTGTGTGAGCGCGTCTGTGTGTACATGTATGTTTGGGTGTGTCGTGTGAGTTTGTATGTATGACTATGCTTACAGATGAGTAAGCACGTGTGAATTTGTGTGTGTGTGCAAAATGGCTCAAAACCGGAGGAAGAAAACCCAGGTTGATATGAGTGTGGAATGAAGATGTTCTAAAACACGCAAACCTATTCAACTCAATGAAATAGATTCCTGGTGTCCTGAGCCGCACAGTGTCGCCTCTTCCTCTGCTCATTTGGCAGCTAGTCACGTAGCAGAATGGGGATATATCTGATTTGGTAGAAGCAAATGCATGGACACACACTTGTGTGTGTGTGTGTGTGTGTGTGTTGAAGGGATACCGGTGGGAAGTACTCCACAAAATGGACCAACCTATCATCCCAGTTTCTGCTGACTGGGTGCCCTTCAGGGTGAGGGCAGCTGAACCAATGGCACCAAGGCAGAGTGGAAATCTCCCCAGCTCCTGGGCCTGGCCCTCACTTCTCTCCCTCCCTTCTTTTTTCCCTCCACCTAGCATCCCCCTCCACATACACGTATCAAAGTGGGCACAAATCTCTGTCTTTAATAAGCTCAAGAGACAGTAAATTGTGGTAATGAGAAAAACAAGGACCACATCTGCTCCCAGCGAAGCATTGTACAGAGGCTGATGTAGAGAGTGTCCTTTGGACAGTGTTCAGAATGAAGTTGTTCTGCCAGAGTACAGTTTCCCATTCATAGTTGGGTGATGTGTCAGACTGGTTACAGATCCTTCTAGCTTGGCCATCGTCATGTTTTCAATTCAGTCTGTCCCAAGGAGTTTTTGGCTGTGTGTCCAAAGTGTGTCCCTCCCTCCCTCCCTCCCTCCCTCCCTCTCTCTCTTTCCCTCAGAGTCCATTTTCACCATAAAACAATCTTAGCAAGGGTGGTAAATTTATTGGAGCATCTTTTGGCTAAAAGACATGCTTTTGAACCCTGAGTTGTTTTGGAATCTCCCATGAACATTAACACAAATTTTCATTTATTTGTAGCAAGGATTGGAGGTAATTTGTGATTGCAGGCATTCGGGGGCCTGGCTGTGAGCCCCTGGAGAGTACACTCCACTCAGCCAGCTCTGATTCTCCCAGAGCCACAAGTCTATGTAACCCCTGCAGGCTTCCAAGACTGCTTGTGCACATCAGTCCACGGTCATTCATTCATTCCTTTGACACTGTTTAGACACTTGGGATATGCCAGTGAAACAAACAAAAATCCTTGTCCTCCTGAGGTTTATGGGATGGCAGGGAAAAACAAACATATTTTAGATATCATAAGTAAGGAGATAGATAATATGTGTTAGCAGATGCTGTGAAAGAAAAAAATAAAGAAGAACAGAGCAAGATGGGGGGGTCATGAGAATTAAATAGAGTGGTCAAGGAAGGACTCAGTGAGCAAGTGACATCTGAGCCAACTTGAAGGATAAAGTTGACATCTAAGGGAGGTGCATTCCAGCACAGAGGACAGCCAGAGTGAAGGTACCAAGGCGGGCATGTACCTGGTAGGTTTGCAGAGCAGCAGATTGAGAGAGGAGAACAAGGGCAAGAGCAAGAGGCGAGGGTGGGGTGGGCGTAGAGGACGTGCATGGCATCACAGGCCCTGGAGAGACTCCTGCTGTTACTCTGCGTGAGATGGGAGCCAGGGCAGCAGAGGGGGAGTGGGACCTGGCTTGCGCTTTAACGCTGGGAAGGGACTGTAAAGTGACAGAGTGGAAGCTAAGATGAATTCAGCAGAGAGATGGCCGTGACTTGTCCCATTTGCTGGGTTCAACTACTGAATTGAGAAATCTGCTTGTAGAATACTGGCAGGGGTCTAGCAGGGTAGATTTTAAAGTAGAAAACGGGTAATTTAGGGACTATTTGGGGTTCAATTGTGTGAGGTGGTCATGTGTATTCCACTCCAGGAGACAGAGAAAGAGAGAAGCGTGAGTGCTGGATCTAGTCCCTCAGGCTCTCCTTAGCAAGGCAGACCCTAACTGGGACTGCTGTCCTCAGTCAGGCTAAGCATAAAAATCCCTCACAGGTCTGGGGGAATCTGGGTCAAAGGATGTGGGTGCATGGTCAGGGGTTCAGATTCTTGTCCTGGCAGGCAGGTGGGAAGGAAGACTGAGTACTCTTTGACTACCTACCTCAGTTTCCCCCTCAGCACCTGTATGCTACTGACGGCAGTCTTTGGAAGAGTTCAGAACATACAGAAGTAGAGTGGGGATGCTCCTGTCATGTCCCTTTCCTGGTGTGCCCTGAACAGAAATCTGACAAGACAGCAGCTTCCTACACTCCTCCCGGCGCCCCCCGCCCAGTCTCTGATGGCCGCCATGGAGGAGCTCAGGAAAGGGTGTTGTAGGTACCCCTGGACAGGAGCTTTTTGGAGGGAGAAGACAACAGTGTACATTGGGAGCTTGGGGGTGACAGTGGCTGCAAATCCAAGGAAAGGGCCAGATGGAGGGCCTTTACAGCAGAGACCTAAAGTTCACTGTACAGTTCCAGGGACATAGGGGTCAGTATTCAGGAGGCCAGGCTTCTGGTTTTGACTGCATCACCATGTCTTTGGACAAGTCTCTGTCTCCCCTGGGCGCCATTCCTGATGTAGGGGACAAGCCCAGGTGACTTCTGAAGCCTCCCACCCCGGACGCGAGGGACTGCGGCTTAGCCAGAGGCAGGCTTCTCCCGCTGCGCTGAGCCAGCTCCGCAGTGGCTGAAATGCGCCGACGCGAGAGGGTCTGCTGTGAGTCCGGGCTTTAATAATTCACTCCGCAGCTCGCTCGGAATACAAATGCGGCAGCCACCACCTGGGGTCTCCTGGGCGCGCCCGCCACCCTGCGGTCAGCCTGCGCACTGCAGGCCGCACTTTGGTTTAGGCGTTTGTTTCCTTCACACCGGATGCGAGGGGGTGGGAGGACGAGAGGGGGCGTTTCGTGGTCCTTCCCCCCTCTATGCTCTCTCTGATCCTCTGCTCCTGTGTCTTTAACTTTGGGGTTGATCAGATGTCCCCAGAAGCTCCCAAACTTCTACCTTTGAGACTCCCACCTATGGGAACCATTCCAGGTCTCCATGGCCGGCCTTGATTGGAGGGGTGGGGGGTGGGAACTGATGGACAGCCGATTGCTCCCGCTGGCCAGAGCTATTATTTTCACAACAGAGAGATTGGGTCCACCAGTCTGGAATAGAAATGCTGATTTTGGTGACTCAAATAGTTTACATAGATGGGGCGCAGGGCACCCTAGGGGCACCCTGTGGCAAACGAATATGCCGTTTACTGACAGGATAATGTCAAAACACTGACCCTCCATTCCTCAAATCTTAGGTGCCTCTTCTGTGCCAGGCACATTGCTGGAAGCCCGATGCCGGGTGCTGGGTGCTGGCCTCGTGTTCTAGTCTCAAAGAGGTTCTCAAAGAGGTTTGGGACTTCTTGGCAACTCTGGCCTGGGGCGCCTCTTCTGCAGGCTTGGCGGTCACCACCTACTTTTGGTTTTCCTACGACCTCTCTGTCTACTCCAAGTCTCCGGTGTGGGACCCTTTGCATGTCCCTCAGGGCTGTGTCCTGATCTCTCTCCTCTCTGCCCCCACACCCTTCCCAGCAAGCTTATCCACACCCAGGACTTGAATCACCACTGTGTGCAGAATGAACTGATGCCTCTGGCCCTTGCCCTGCCCTGCCCCCTGCACTGCAGAATCATACACTGCACTGCTAGGTGGGCTTTGCCACATGGATGGCCCATAGTCAATACCTACTCACTGTACCCAATTCTGACCCCATGAACTCCCCCATCCCTGATGGATTCCATGGCTACTTGGATCTAGTGCAGACATCTTACCATGACCTACAAAGTCTCTCATGCCCCAGACCTCACTTGCTCCCTCTCTCCTCAGCCTCCCATTGCCATCCAGATGCCTTTTAGGTCCTGTCAGGGCCACATACCTTCCTTGTCCATATCATTCCCTCTGCCCTTCTCACTGGTGCATGGGCCTCTCTTGGCTCATTATCCTCCCAATTCGTATGTCCTCACCGTGCATCAGTCTGACCTCTGTCTCTCAACCCCTTCAGTACACCCCTCTCCAGGTCCTACTGCAGAATAGACCTTGAGGGCCCTGGCTAGTCACCCACTTCCTTCTGGAATGCATCTCCTTTTCTACTAAGCCTGTTTTAGTGTTTCTCAACTGAATGCTGCTGGCATTTTGAGTGGAATAATTCTCCATTGCATGGGTCTTTGAAGGACTTTAGCATGCCTGGCCCTTACCCTTACCCTTAACTGCCAATAGAACACCCTAAGCCCCAGTAACTGTCAACCCATGCATCTCTCCAATGCTCTGTAGGAAGACCATACCTCTGCTGATTGAAAGCCACTTGAGTATCTCCAGTTTGAAGACCCTTATTCTTTTGGAGAAATGTGGACATGAAGTGAGAGCTGACTAGCTCTGCTTTCTGTCTGCCATTTATTAACTTTGTACCATCTGCTTCAAGCTTGGAGTCAGGTAATGACAGAGGATGACAGTCATTTAAACATGTAAAAACAATAGGGAAAACCAAGGGACAGGTGACAGAAGAATTCATGCCAGGGGAAGGGCACGAGTGCAGCCTTATCAGCGTCCAGCTCCCAAGAGAAGGGGACTCCACTTGTGCCTCCTAGAGAACTAACCCAAGGCTCTCTCCTGTGATCCTGGATCTGTCTCAGGGACCACAGGGCCCAACCACACCATTTGACATCCTAGAGCTCTTGTGTCAGTTAGGAAAAGGGAGCTGAGAAGGACATCTCTGTGGGCTTGCTTGCACCCAGGATCTAGTGCCCTGAGGGAAGTCACCCTCCCAGATTTGCCTTCCAGAGTTGGCATTTTGGTTCACTTCAGTTTGGAACTCTACCTGGATTGATTGCTTAACTCGGGATCCTGCTTTAACACTCAGACCTCCCCAGAGAGAATAGGAGCTCAGTACCCTCCCTCTACTTCCTTAGCATCCACCATCTCCTCAAGTCGCCACATCTAATGTCTGGTGTGGACTTCCCGAACTGCCTTCCATGGGCTTTGATGATCTCTACCTGCTGAACTTAGTGGTCACTTCTGGGTCTGTGTTTTAGATGACCTTTCTGTGACATGGAACTTTTTCTTTCTTCTTGTCCTTGGTTCCTGAAACATTATTGCTTTCCTGGTTCTTACCACCCTCCTTGCCTGCTTCTTCTTGCTCTTCACAGTGTTAGTGGCTGTCATTTATTAGTAACGTATATTTGCTAAATCAGAGGTTCTCAACTCTTATGTGTGAGTATAAATTTTACTTCATAAATGCTAACATACAAGTATAATTTTTAATTTTTTCAGAAAACCTAATTGCCAATGCCATGATCCCATTCTTCCAGGATTTCAGAAAACTTAACTTTAGGATTTCCTCAGAGTTGTGCCACAAGTCTGGGACCTTGGGCCGGTAATTCCACCAACCCAGATGCCTCATGCAGCCATTTGCCCCTTCTAGTTATCTTAGCCATATTGGGGTGCCCCCCAGAATTAGCCAAGATGTGTGTTCAATCTCTGGCTCTGCTCTCAGAGGGTAAGCAACATTTACTGCACTTTATGTGGGCCGGGTGTTGTGCTGAGGGTACTATATGTATTTACTCATGTGGAGGTGGCAAAAAGTTGGGTTAAGTGTTCAGTTTCTGTAGTCAGACTACTTGGGTCTGAATCTTATCTGTTCTCCTGGCTAGTTGAGTGACCTAGGGTGAACTGCTTATACTCTCCACACCTCAGTGTCAAACTCAGTAGGATGCTCCAACCTCTTAAAGTTAGCATGAGGATCACAAATTCTAATACCTGCAAAGTTCTTAGAACCGGGCCTGCTGTGGAATAAGTACAATGACGTTTTTAGTACTGTCATTACTTAGCCCAGTAACACTGTCAGCTAGGTGTTTATTACTATCCTCATTTCATAGATGAGGGAATCGAGGCCTACAGAAATCAAGCAACTCACCCAGGATCACAGAGCAGAGCAGAACCACAAACCAAAGCGGTCAGATTCTAGAGGTCAATGTCGTTGAGCTTATCCCACACAGCAAGTGTACAAAAGAGAGGCTCACTTATGATGGAGGAGAATGCACTGGCTCAGAGAAGTGGCTTACCTAAAGTCACACAATCACATAGCTCAACCGTGGGAGAGCTGGGATTGCAACCCAAGTGTGGCTAATTCCAACCCCCTTGCAAAAATGTGGAAGTATGGAAAAGTACCAAGAAAAGATGGCTGTGTTTCCTTTGGAGTGACAAGCAGATTCAGCAGCATTTTAAAATGAACTGATTGTATCAGGGTTATCAGTGTGTCATCTGAGTCCAGTGGTGAAAAGTCAATTTTCACCTTACTTGAGTTCCAGTCTGCATTTGACACAATTGCTCACTTCCTTTTCCTTTGAAAGGACTCTTCCTGGCTACCAGAAAACTATTCTTTCTTGCTTTTCCTGGTACTTCAGTATCCTTTGCTGGCTCCTCCTTATTAGCCTGTCGTCTTATTTTTCTTACATTACAGGGGAGAGAGAGAGAGAGGGAGAGAGAGAGTCTTGTTTTGTTGCCCAGGCTAGTGTGCTATGGCATTATAGTTCACTGCAACCTCAAAGTCCTGGATAGCTGGAACTACAGGTGCCCACTACCATGCCTAGAAAATTTTTCTATTTTTTTGTAGAAACAGGTTGTTACTGTGTTGTTCAGGCTGGTCTCAAACTCCTGAGCTCAAGTGATCCTCCCACCTCAGCCTCCCAAAGTTCTAGATTTATAGACATGAGCCACCGTGCCCAGTTTGCATTTTTTATTGTGCTAAAATGTATATAACATAAAATTTGCCATTTTAACCATTTTAAGTGCACAGTTCAGTGACATTCATTACAATCACAATATTATACAATCATTACCCATCTCCAGAACTTTTTCATTATTCCAAACAAAAAGTCTGTACCCTCTAAACAATAATTCCCTTTCCTCATCCCCCTCCCTGAAAAAAATGTTAACCACCATTGTCCTTTCTGTCTCTGTGAATTTGTCAATTCTGAACACTTCATATGAATGGAATCATATAATATGTGGTCTTTTGTGACTTGCTTCTTTTACTGAGCATCGTGTTTTCAAGGTTTATCCATGCCGTCGGATGGATTAGTATTCCATCATTTTATGGCTAAATGATGCTATACCGTATGTATATTCACATGTTGTTATTCACTCATTTGTGGGTTTTTCCCACTTTTTGGTTACTGTGAACAATGCTACAGTGAGCATTGGCATACAAACATCTGTTTGAGTCTCTATTTTCAATTCTTCTGGGTAAGAGACCCAGTCCTCTTAATTTTGGAAGGTGCCAGTGATCAATCTTCTCACTCTTCCACATTCTATGTGATCCTGCCTATATCATAACCTTAAATAGAATCTAATGCCGCAGTGTCCCAAATGCCTATCTCTAGCCCAGAACTCTCCCTTGAACTCTAGAATTTTCTCTGCAATTACCTCCTTGACTTACCCAATGGACTGTCTGGTAGTATCTCAAATAATTGAACACATCTTGGTCTTTTTCCCAAACATGCTCCCACTGTCTGTATAGTACATGGCAACTCTATTCTTTTAATAAGCCCAAGACTTTGGAGGCTTTCTTGACTCTTTTGTCACTCCTCATAGCTAGTCTATTGATATGTCCATTTATTGACCAATCCAACAAATTTTGTTTATTTAAATTTCAGAATATATCCGGAATCTGTCCACTTTTCACATCCTCCGTGACCACCATCCTAGTCCCAGCCACCATCGATCTTTGCCTGGCTAGTTACTCCAATAGTGTCCTAAGTGGTCTCCTTGCTTCTCCCCTTGCATCCCTCACCCCATAATCTATTCCTGGCCCAGCAGCCACAAGGGGCCTTTCAGAATATAAGCCAGATCATGAAAAGTCCTCCAATAACATTATCTAAGTCCTTACAATGGCCTCCACAATAAGGCCACTATCACCTCCCTGACGATTACCTCCTTCCACTTTCCTCAACACTCCTTCCACTCCAGCCACACCAGATTCCTTGCTATCCCTCTAACAGGCCTCAATGTAGTGTCATTTGCTGATCCCTCTGCTTGGAACACTTTTTTTCTAGTCATCTGATGGTCTTTTCTCCAGTATCACCTTCTTAGGGAGTCTTTCTGTGACCCACCCAATTTCAAGTTTTACACCTATGCTCCTGTCCCCTTCCCAGTTTCTTCATCACACTTTGTATCATATGGCATTCTCTATCTCTTACTTCTTATTCTTTTTTTTTTTGTCCAGGGCTAAGTTTGAACCCACCACCTCCAGCATATGGGGCCGGCGCCCTACTTCTCTGAGTCACAGGCACCACCCCTATCTTTTACTTCTTTACTGCCTGTCTCCTCCAACCAGAACATCAGCTCTATAAGGGAGAGGATTATTCTTGATCTGTTCTATGATGTATCCTTAGTGCTAGACTAGCTTGGCATGGAGTAAGTATCCAATAAATATTTGTTAACTGAACAGAGGAATTTTTAAAAGTGTGTAATTTCAAACACAGTTAACTTGGTACCACATCTTATCATAAACCCAACCTCGTACCTCACCCTTACAGTCCCCATCCCAGCATGACTGAGGCTTCCATGTCCAGGCCCATACCTTCTCCTGTGCTTTCCTCTTTATAAACCTCACCTATCTATATGTATATGGTTCATTCTTTCCCACTCAAAATTGCGAAAAATCTTGTGTATGCTTACTGTCTCCGTTTTCTTACCTTCTATACACTTCCCGACTCACCCTGATCTGATTTTCTTCTCTAGCATGTCACCAAAACAGTTACTATTAAGGTTACCAAGGCCTTCTGTGTCAACAAATCCTTGGGTCACTTCGATCCTTATCTTCTTTGACTTGCACACTCTCCTTCTTGGATCCCTTCCTTCCCTGACTTCTGTTTTTTTTTCTACTGCCCTAACTGCTCCTTTGTAGGGTCTTCTTCTTTTACTCCATCTATAAACAAAGAGTTCCTCAAGTTCCAGCCTTAGACTTTCTCTTCTTGCTCTTCACTCTAAATCTTCAGAATCTCAGCCATCTCCATGCATTCAGTGACTTCCTCTACACTGATGACTTCTAAGTCTATTCCTCCATTCCCAAAACTCCCTTGGAAGCTCCAGACCCATAAATCCACATGATGAACACAGCTCCTCATGGACATCTCAAAGGTCATTCTAAGTCAACATGCTCATAATCAAACTCATATCCTCCCCCCACCCCCACTTGCACTTTCTCCCTGTCTTCTTTCAGTTTTCCTCATTTCAATGAATGGTACTACATTCATCCAATTGCAGAGCCTGAAATCTAAGTGTTATCCTTGATGGCCCCTTATTTACCATATCTAATCTACCACCAAGCTCTGACAACTTTACTTCCAAAATAGTATGTTTCAAGTCCATCCACTTGTATCTATCTCCACTACAATCACCCTAAGCCTAGCAACCTGTATCTCTTGGCTCCACAACAGCAGTAGCAGCCTCCTAATTGTTCTCTCCATTTCCACTGTAGCACAATCCAACCACTCTCCATGCTTCAGTCAAGTAATCTTTTGAAAATGTGTATCACATCATTTCAAATTATTGCTTAAAATTCTCCATGACTTCCCATGATTCTTAGGACTCAGACAAAATCCTCTGTGTGACATCTAGCTTTGACATGGTATGGCTCCTATGTACGCCTTCAGTCATATTTCTCGCCTCACATCTCTTCTAGGCCACCAGTGGATGCTATTTACTTTTGATACAGGGCCTTTGTAGATATTGTTTCTGTTGTTTCATCTTGCCTCATTATCTTCACTCATTCTTGATGTTTCAGTGACATCATCCGTTTCTAAGGGAAGCCTTCTCTACCCTCCCTGAGTCAGACACATTCTCTCATTCTAGTCCTTCATAGCATCATGTACTTACCTCTTCTGCTGAACACTTTTCTCAGTTGCAATTCTTCCCCTATTCATGGGATAATATAATTGGTATACATCTCCCCC
This sequence comes from Galago senegalensis, assembly GCA_963575145.1. Classification (NCBI taxonomy): domain Eukaryota; kingdom Metazoa; phylum Chordata; class Mammalia; order Primates; family Galagidae; genus Galago; species Galago senegalensis. Next base: position 10,393 of record CAUYTI010135271.1, read on the forward strand.
ATAAGACTAGAAGTTCAGACCTGTTTTGTTTATCATTGTATCCTATCACCTAACACAATGCTTTGCATAGAATGGTAGTTCAACAAATGTTTGTTGAATGAATGAATGAATGAATGACTAGAAGGCATGGTTGGTGATCTCAGTGACAGCAACTTAAGGGGTGAGATAGCTGAAGATAAGGGACTGTGGCCAGAGAATGTGATGACTGCATGAGGAATTTCAGAGTATGAGTGAATACATTTGGGTCATGACTATAGAGGGGGCAGTTAAGGATGGGTGGAGGGGAAGGTTGCTTGGATGAGAAGGCTGATGTGTGAGTCAGGGCATGATACTCCTTGCAAGTCTTCATGGCCATATATTGTGACAGACATATGCAGAGGAATCTAGAGGGTTCTAACATTTCCATGCATTCCTCTATTCTGAATCAAGCTCTTCTCTCCATAGTGGCACAGGGATCTTGGACTCATCACCAGACACATGGCTACAGATCTACAAAAGTGATAGTTGCAAAGTCACATAAGAGGGAGCAACTTCCATCCAGTGCCCTGAGACTCCTCTTTGTGGCTGACCTCAGCAGCTAAATGAGCTTAGTTTCCTAGATTTTCCTGTGAGCTCTGATTTCTCTACCATACCAGTTCTTTAGGGTAACTTATTAGTCACTCTTGCTCTGATCTTTCAACTCTCCTTTCCAGAGCCTCCCGTTAAGCTGGCTTCTCCCACCTTTTCATGAGGTCTAATTTCCCTGACTGCTTCCCTAACTGAAGTATGACTGGTACAGTTATGGCTGGGTTGTCCTCTTGGATGTTGAAGTCACCCAAGGTGATAGTCCAGCTTGAGGATGATGATGACTATGATACAGTAGGCTATGTCTCTAGTGACTGAGGTGTGGTGACCAGGAGGTTATTAGATGACAGCAAGCAGAGGGAATTACAGTGGTGGAACCAGATGGGTGGTGTGAGTAGCTAAAGAGTAGGGTATTTTACATGCAGATGTCAGAAAAATGGCCTGAGAAAAGCACTAGAGAATGAGAAGAATGTTTGCTCCTCTCTCCCCCTTAGATGAGGAGCTCCAGAGAACTGCAGGCGAGAGCCAGAGCTCAGGATGAGGAGGTGGAGAGAGCATTCAGCTGGGAGAGCCGGGCCGGTATAATTTCATAGACAAGGGTCAGTCAGGCAGTGCAACGGCGAAACACTTAGTGATGATCTCATTGTATGACCTTGGGAAAACTGTTTGCCCTCTCTGTGCCCCAATTTCCCCATCAGTATTGAGAAGGGACACTAAGAAAGAGGTTTCAAGGGGAGTGGGAGGAAAACCTGGTCTGCTGAACCAGGAAGTCTGGAGGGCCCGTAAGAATGCGTGAGGTAACCTAAGTAACCAATGACCAATAGAAATGGGCAATACTGCCTGAAGGCGAAGACAGACCAATGAAAGACTTGCAACCAATTTCAAACAGAGAGAAAGAAGATATTTATACCCCAGCACAGCTTTTGCATCCCTGTCTTTCTCACTTCTCCCCATCATAAGAGATCTACTTCCACCTCTCTTTGGAAGTGCTCTAAACTTTCTCTTTGTTCTTCTTTTGTGTTGTTATTATTATTTGCAGTTTTTGGCCAGGGCTGGGTTTGAACCCACCAGCATATGGGGCTGATGCCCTACTCCCTTGAGCCACAGGCGCTGCCCTCTTTGTTCTTCTTAAATAAAATTTCTCTTTGTTACTGAAACTTGTGCAGGTTACTTTGGTCTCTATTCATGCTGCCTGTGCTGCTCCAGTTTTATTTCCAGTTTCCATTCATTTTTGCCTTCAATTACTGCTATGTCTTGGTTAACTGTCTAGCTCAGCTGAGTAATCAAACCAGGTCAACTAGGACCCCTGGTCCCCACAAAGTATAATGAGATTATGACAGTACCTACCTCAGAGGGCTGTTGAGGAAATTAAATGAGTTAATGCATGTAAAGTGCAAAGAACAATACTCTCCTAGAGCAGTGTTTGACAGGTAATAGTATTCACTGAAGTAGGATTTTTTAAAAAAAAAAATTTGTTCTCATCAAAACTCTGAGGGGGGGTCATTAAGGCAGGAATTATTACCCCCAGGTTGAAGAATGTGATACTCAGAGAGGTTAAAGAGTTTACCAAGAAACATAGTTAGAAACAGTTGAGACAGATCCTTAGTCTCCTGACTTGCTGGGAAATTCATTTTCTAACACTGCTTGCTGTATTAAGGGGTTGGTAAAGTGGGGAGTGAACAGATCAGATGATGAGCAGTGTTTCATCTACCAGGAAATTCTCTGCATTGAGTCGTGCCTTCACAGAGCTCACAGTTACAAGCCAGACTGCCTAATAGTCACCCAGACCATTCACCATCAGCCCTGTCGAAATGAGCCCCATGCTTTAATTTGTCTCTGATTCCGGGTCCCTCACCTATGGTTCTGGGAGTTGAAAGATTTAATATGCCCTCAGTCTGACCCACTACATCCCACAGAGTTCCTGCTGAGCCTAATGTTCAGACAACCTAGTGATCTGATTAGCCCCGGTGCCTCCTGTGCTGGTCAGCCCCCTGCGGCGCTAATAGAGAAGGAGGGAGATTAAATTACCAATGATGCTGAGGTGGTGGAGCTGCTGAAATGCGTTTATAAATGGATTTTTAATATAAAAAATAAGGGCAATTGGCACTGGCAATTAGGATATAATGAAGGCCCTTGTAGCTAGAGCTGCTGATAACAGGAAAATGAATCAAAGAACCAGAACCCCCTGAACCAATAGACTTTGAGAGAAAATATCTGGAGATATTCATACAACCAGTAATGTTGTGCTTCTCATTGCCATTGTTTGGGGCCACCAGAGAGGGGAACAGACAAGCAGACATAAGATATTACCCAGTAGAGTACCTGCCACTTCTGGGACTCATGTTTGAGATTCATTAGGGCCAGGTGGGTGGGAAAAAAGAACAGAACATAAACACATTTTATAATCTTGAATAGTTGACTTGGGTTTTCCTATTTAAATTTTTTTCCCTTTGGACCAAAATTTAGAAGCAAAATATTGGATTTTCTATAAGTGGTAAAATCAGTGAAATTTAAAGATGAACTGTGCTTTTCGGTTCATAAAACTTGCACATTTTTAATGTGTACATTTCAATGAATTTGAGTATAAGTATATATCCATGAAATCATCACCACCATCTATGTCAAAAACCTATCCGTCACCTCTGAAAGTTTCCTCTGACTTCCTTTATTATTATTGTTATTCTTTATGGTAAGGACACAACATAAATCTACTCTCTTAGAAAACAGAAATATACAGTAAGGCATTGCTAGCTACAGGCACTATGCTGCCCAGGAGATTTCCAGAATTTACGAATTTTGCAGAACTAATGCTTTGTGCCCTTTGATCATCACCTCCCTATTTCTGCCTCCCATCACCCCTGGCAACCACCCTTCTACTCTTGCCTTTTTAAGTCTGACTATTTTAAATTCCATGGATAAAATATATCTTACAGTGTTTGTCTTTATGTGCCTGGCTTACTTATTTCACTTAAGAAAATGCCGTCCAGGTTCATCTATGGCAGGATTTCCCTCTTTTTTAAGGTGGAATGATATTCCACTCTGTGTGGGTGTGTACCACAATTTCTTTATCCATTCACCCACTGATAAGACATTCAGGTTTACATATCTTGGCTATTGTGAATAACACTGGAATGAACGTGGAGCTGCAGTGTCTGTCTCTTCAAGATCCTGATTTCAATTCCTTTGCATATATAGCCGGTAGTGGGATTGCTGTATCCCGTGGCAGCTGTTTTTAGGGTTTCATTTCAAATTAATATGAGTGTACAAATGTTTAGCTTACACTGTTCTCACTGCCAAGGTAAAGTTCAAGTTGTAGAAGCACCCAGGGGACGTGCTGAACTCACATTGCGCACATGAGGCGAGACCCTGCCAATCGCTCTCCCCCTCCTCTCTCCTCTCTTCCTTTTCTTCCCTCTCCCTTGCTGGAGTATATTTTTGTTTTACCATTCACGTGAGTGTGTAATTATTTATACTTTGGTTTCATATTAATATTGAGCACATTGGATTCTTTTATCTATTCTTGAGATACTTTACTAAGAAGAATATGTTTCCACTCCATCCAGGTAAACATGAAAGATATACAATCTCTATCTTTTCTTATGGCTGAACAGTATGCCACAGTATACACATGCCACAGTTTGTTAATCCATTCATGGGTTGATGGGCATTTGGGCTGTTTCCTTGACTTGGCAGTTATGAATTGAGCTGCGATAAACATTCTGGTGCAAATGTCTTTGTAGTAAAATTATTTTTGTTTTTCTGGGTAGATGACTAGTAATGAAATTGTGGGATCAAATGGAAGAACAACTTTTAGTTCTTTGAGGATTCTCCATACTTCTTTCCAAAAAGGCTGTTAATATTAGTTTGCAATCCTACCAGCAGTGTAGAAGTGTTCCTTCTCTCCACATCCATGCCAGAATCTGCAGTTTGGGGACTTTGTGATGTGGGCTACTCTTACTGGGGTTAGGTGAAATCTCAAAGTAGTTTTGATTTGCATTTCTCTGATGATTAAGGATGGTGAGCATTTTTTCATGTGTTTGTCGGCTGTTCATCTGTCATCTTCAGAGAAGGTTCTATTCAAGTCTTTTCTCTACTTATAAATGGGATTGTTTGCTCTTTTCTTGTTGATTTTTTTTTTATTTTGACAGACTGTCAAACTATTGCCCTGGGCAGAGTGCTGTGGTGTCATAGCTCACAGCAACCTCCAACTTTTGGGCTCAAGCTATCCTCCTGCCTCAGTTTTTTCTGTGTTTACTAGAGATGGGGGGGGTCTTGCTTTTTGCTCAGGCTGGTCTCGAACCTGTGGGCTCAAGCTATCCACCCACCTCGGCCTCCCAGAGTGCTAGGATTATAGACATGAGCCCCGGCACCTGGCCTCTTTTCTTGTTGATTAATTTGAGTTCTCTGTAGATTCTAGTTATCAGGCCTTTGTCAGATTCATAGCATGCAAAAATTTTCTCCCATTCCAATGTTTTTAGGGTTTTTGAGGAAACTCCATACTGTTTCTCGTAATGGCTGTGCCAATTTACATTCCTATGCACAGTGTGCAAGGATTCCTTTTTCTCTACATCCTCACCAATGCTTGTCTTTTTTTTTTTTTTTTTTAAAATGACAGCCCTTTTAACAGGTGTGAAATGATAGCTCCTTGTGGTTTGAATTTGCATTTCTGTGGTAATTAGTGATGCTGAGCACCTTCTCAGATAATTGTTGGCCATTTACAAGTTTTCTTTAAAAAATGTCTATTTAAGTCATTTGCTCATTTTTAAATCAATTGATTTGCCTTTCTGCTATTCAGTTATATGAGTTGCATCTACATTTTGGATATTAACCCTTATCAGATGTATGGGTTAAAGATATTTCCTCCCATCCCCTTGTTGCCTTTTCCCCTTGTCCATGCTTTCCTTTGTTGTGCAGAGTTTCTTAGTTTGATGTTTTCCTGTTCGTTTATTTTAACTTTGTTGCCTGTGCTTTGAGGGCCATGTCCAAAAACATAATTGCCAATACCCATGTCAGGAAACTTTACCTCTGTGTTTTCTTCTAGAAGTAGTATGGTTTCAGGTCTTATAGTTAACTCTTTAACCCATTTTGAGTTGATGGTGTAAGATGAGGGTTCAATTCTCATTCTTTTGCATGTGGATATTCGGTTTTCCTAACACTGTTTATAGAAGAAAATATTTTTCCTCATTGTGTATTCTTGGTGCTCTTCATGAAGTTGTTGACCATATATGTGTGGGTTTATTTCTGGCCTTTCTATTCTGTTACATTGGTCTGTGTCCGTTTTTAAGTCATATGGTAACATTGTAATTTCAACTCTTTTTAAGGAACTGTTTTTCCCAGCAGCCACACAACTTTACATTCCCAACAGCACAGCATGAGAGTTCCAATTTCTCTCCATCTTCATCAACACTTATTATTTATTTTTAAAATCACAAGTACTGTCTGTGAAGTTGTATCTTAATCGTGGCTTTGATTTGAATGTTCCTAATGACTGATGACATTGAGCATGTTTTCATATGTTTATTGGCCATTTATACATCTTCTTTAATGAAATAACTATTCAGATGCTTTGCCCAGTTTTAAATGGGTCATTTGTCTTTTTACACCTGAGTTGTAAGGGTTCTTTGTATATTCTGGAACTAGACCCTTATCAGATATACGATATTATACAAATGTTTTTCTCCCATTCTGTGGACTTTTTACTTTCTGGGTAATGTACTTTGAGGCATGAAAAGTTTCCGTTTTGATGTAGCCCCACTTATTTTTCTTTTCTTTTGTTGCTTGCACTTTTGGTGTCATCTGGGTGCTTTTGAAGACAGAGGTTGTTGATTTTTCCTACCCTAGGACCACTCCAGCCCCATTCCCAGTCACTCTGTTGAAGGTCCTTGGTCCTAAGTAAAGAAACTAAAATCTCACTTTTTTCTGAGAACATTGATATGGTTTCAGGCCGTCAGCTGTGGTGCGGCTAATTGATGGGAAGTTGTTAGGCCACACCCAATTGATGGGCTAGACAGAGGCGGTAGCATGTTGTGTTTCTACAGGTCCACAACATGATCACATTCGACTGTTTCCTGAAGGAGAAAAGGTTGAAGGTTGTTATAATACTCTGGAAGAAATGGAACCTTTGCAACGGTTGAACAGTACAAAGATGTAGTATTTTTCAAATGCCTTTACTACTGATGGCAATGAATATGCATTTTTTTTGGATGAAAGTATAAAGGCAAAAATAATATTGGCAATAACGAAACTGAATCCTCTGTTTCCCACCAAGACTACTCCTAGATTGAGAACCTGCACCCTGTGTGCCTCTGTGTCTCTGCTTCATGTCTTTGAGACTGTCTTCCTTACATGCCCAAAGTTGACCTTTAATGTTCAGCTCACCTTCCGGAAGTTTTCCCTAATTTTCCCCATCCTTAATCCTCAATCTTCAAAAGTGGCCTCAGGTGAGGTGCACTAGTCAATTGCAGGTGGACTGATGACCTGGGGAGAGCCAGGGCTTGGGATGAGGAGGCGGAGAGAGCCTCTAGTTAAGAGAGCCAGGTTGAAGAGAAGTTTGATTTTATAGATTAGGGGTGGCCAAATAGTGTGATGATGAAATGCACAGCTATGAAAATGCTGTGTGGTCTTGGGAAAATTGTTTGCCTTCTTCGTTCTTGTTTCCCATCTGTGCAATGAGATTATATGAGTACCTACATCATAAGGCAGTTGAATAAATTGAATTTATGAATGCAAAGGGCTAAAGTCTATGGTCCCTTAGAGCAGAACTTGACAAGAAATGCCTATTTATTAAAGGTTTTATTCATATGTTTAAAAATTTGGTTAAAAGCTTAGGCTCATCACATCAGAAGCCTAGGGGCAGGGCAGGTCTCACGGGCCTTAAGTTCTACCCTACAAGGAGTTCTCATAGATGTTATCATGTGCACGAGCACACCCAGATATGGTAGGTAGCATAGATGCCTGTACAAATGCAGCACTTCCAGGAATATTTTGACACAAAATTTAGAGCAGACATAAGAAATCCAAAAATACTTACAAATAAATTTATAAGCAATGTCATTTAGATAAACCAGCTCCAAATAGGAAAAAAATACTTGATATTGTTGACAATAGCAACAAAAACATCAATTACATATAAATGAATATAACAAATGATGTACCCGATCACCACACTGATACTACACAGCACTGCTGATGGAAATTAAAGAAGATCTAGAGGAGTGGAGTTGTAGAAAGTGTTCATGGATTGGAAGGTCAATATTGTAAAGATGTTAATACTTTCCACATTGATGTACAGATCCAGTGTAATTCCAATAAGAATAGTAGTTGATTGTGTGTGTGTGTGGGGGGGGTTATAGGTGTGTGAGTAAATTGACAAATTGATTGTGAAATTTATATGGACATGCAAGGGGTTAGAAATAGCTAAGGCAATCTTGAAGAATAACAAAGTTGGGGGACATTTATACCACCTTATATTAAGATTTATAGTCACAATGATTAAGACAGTGCATTATTGAAAGAAAGATATAAATAAATCCTGAGCAATGGGACAGAATAGAGAGTCCAGAAACTGACCTAATACATGTCACTTGATTTATTTCAAAGATGCTGCTGAAGCACAGTGGGGGAAGGATGCTAAGCACCACTTCTTGACCTGTGCCCATTATTGGACCTATTTGTTAGTAGCATCACTAAAGGAGAAAACATCAGTTCAGAAGAGGAGTGGCCAGGGTCCCAAGAAACAGTAACATATGAGGGGCCCCTGAAGGAAGGAAAATCCGAACAGTGGAGGAAGGAGCAGTGTGAGAGGTGGGAGGCCGATCAGGATGAAGTTGGGGCCTGTAAGCTCAGTGCTTCCAGAAGATGAGAACATCAGCTGTGTCCAATGCTGTTGAAAGTGAGCAAGACGAGATTTGAGATGTTCCCCTACGTTTTAGCTAGGTGGAGGCCATTGGTGATCCTGAGACCCTGATGAAAGTTATTTTGGTGGAGTAGTGGATTTAGCAGCCTGACTTGATAGGTAGGGGACACAGGGGATGGAGCAGGAGTGGAGAGAAGGGGTACAGGCGATCACTTGGAAGAACTTTGCTGGGAAGGGGAACAGCCAAAGGGGACAGCTGGAGGGACATGTAGAGTCAGGGAAGGAGGCTTTCATAAAGATGTGAGCAACACAATTGTGTTGTGCTAATACAACCATGCCAGTGACCATAATTAATTATGTGGCTGATTTAACTCTAAAAAATGTTTTACATGTTATTGTATCCCGTCCTCAACATAAGCCTGTGAAGTAGGCAGATAACAATTACCCAAGTTTACAGCCGAGGGAACAGTAACTCAGTGAGATTAAGCAACCTAATTTAGGTTGCTGAGCTAGTGAGTGACAGACTTGGTTCTGATGTTAGGTAAGGTGACAGAGGCCAGGTCATGTAGAGCCTTGTGGGCTATGTTGGACGAGCCAAATACTCTCCCACCATGTCCACTTTCTAATTCCTGGAGCCTGCGAATTAGGTAGCTTACATGGTAAAAGGAATTTTGCAAAGGTGATTAAAGGCACAGACCTTAACACAGGGAGATTAAACCTGGATTAACAAGGTGGGTCTAATCTAGCTACATGAGCTCTTAAAAGCAGAGATTTTTCTGGCTGCAGTCAGGAGATCTGTAGCAGAAGTCGGAGAGAGTGGAAGTGTGTAGAAGACTAAACATACCATTGCTGGCTGAGCTGCAGGGGCGTAGTCAAGGCCCAGAGACAGGTCCCTAGGACCTAAGGGCAGTTCCTGGCTGACAGCCAGTAAGAAAATGGGGCTTTCAATCCTATGACAGCAAGAAACTAGAAGAATCCAATGACCTGAATGAGCTTAGAAGCAGATTCTTCCAGAGCTTCCAGATAAGAACTCAGCCTGTGATACTCAGAGCAGAGTTGAGCCCACTCAGACTTCTGCTTCCCTCCAGAACTGTGATATAGTAAGTCTGTATTGTTTGAAGCTGATAAGTTTGAGATAGTCTCCTACAGCAGCCCCAGGAAACTAATACATCATGGTGAAGACTTTACATTAAATCAAAGTCCAAGGGGAAGCCACTGGGAGGTTTTAAGGAAGGCAGTGACATGATTTGATTTCCATTTCTGAAACTTGCAATGGGTGATGGGTGAATGGATTATAACAAGGAGCCAAGAATGGAGGTCAGGAGATGAAATGGGAATTTTTGTAGCTGATTAGGAGAGAGATGATGACTTGAATGAGGGGGTGGCAGTCAGGGTCAATAGAGGGAGTAGGTTTGAGTTATGTTTTGGAGTTAGAAACTCAATGACAAACTGAATGTAGGCAAAGGTAGAGGGAAAAGATCGAGAATGACATTCTAGTTCAAGCAACTGGGTGGATTATGGAGTCATTTCCTGAGATAGGGAAGATAGGTGAAGAGCAATGGGATTTTGTTCTTTGGGTGGGGCTAGGGATCAGGCAGGGAGCTGAAGAAGATGATAAGCTCAGTTTGGGGCAGTGGCATTTGAGGCAAAGGTAATCTAGTTGGCAGCTGGATGTAAGGCTGGACCTTAGGGGAGAGAACAACTCATGATTCCTTGAACCAGCCAGTCAGAAAGTTCCCCAGGATTCCTGTCGACCCTCCCAATCACAGCTTTAGGTGGGGCTGTCTTTGTAGTACTGATAAACTCCAGGATGGCAGGTGACAAAAATAGTGATTCTACTTCCTGAGCCCTGAAATTCCTTACAAGTCAAGGAACACTCAGCTGGCTGATTATGCTGAGGACTATTCTCTGTGTGTGGCCAGAAAGCCTCTAGCAGGTAAAGAGGCTTGGAGAATTGATGGCCATCCAATTATCAGGGTTGGCATGCAAGTGTCCAGTAGCTCCCCATTCCTGGGCCACTGAGGGGATTGGGATCTGCCTGGGATTGAGGGGATCCCAATAGGGATCAGGGACTTCCAGCAGCTGCCCTCTGACTCCTGCTCACTGTGGTATAAGCACAGGCTTGAAGACCAAAGGGGGACTTCCTGGACCAAGTCCTGATTATTCCAGGTGTGCCCATGATGCTATGATCATAAGTAAGGTGTCCTTATGATGGGATGGAGGTCCCTTGGTCAGCCGAGGAGACCCAGCAATTTCTGTGATGCCTTACCACATCACAGGGGCCAGTTGGGAAGGGCTAAGGAAGGTGGTTCTATCTGCCCTCTTCTCTACCCTTTCAATGGTCTACGATTGCCCATGCAAGCACTGGCTAAGAGTGAACACAAGGCCACTGATGGTGGTGGTCCCGTGCCACTGGCATTTGCAAGCTATTTTTTGCTTGAAGCCAGAGATAAGGAAGGGCACTTCTTTCTGCTCCTATCCTCAGACCCCTTTGGGGCCACTGACCAGGTAGAACCCCCACGTAGATTCTCTCTCAGCATAGGGGGATTATATACAATTTAAGACACCAACCAGTTCCCAGGTTTTATGCTGGTCTTTAGGGGCCAATGATAGCTGCAGAGCTGACTCTATCTCCCATGTTGAGTCTTTCCTCATCAACTACACCACATGCTACCCCTTTCGTACCAGCCATCTGCAGACTTCTGGATCATTCTTCATCTCTTGGAAATTTTAGGTCCTGTCACTCTGATGTGATGTTTCCCATAATTCCTTGTGATTCTAATCTATTCAGGAGAAAAAACCATGCAAGTTACTTGAACATTGAGAGCACTTTCACCGCTCACTGCCGTCCTGCTCCCTTCCCGGCCTAGAGCTGCCCTCACCTGGATTATTGCAGTGGCTCCCACCTGCTTCTGCTCCAGGCTCCTGCTGCTCTTTCTTCCACAGTTGAGAGCTGTTGCATGGACGTGGCCTCCCAGATGGTGACTATTTCCCAAGTTCCTTTCTATTGACATAGGAAGATATGACAAACTCTTGCTATTGGAGCACGAGCAGAAATGAGATGTGTCATGTAAAATAAGATGACCATTATCTTATTCATAATAAGAAAATAAGGTAACCAATGATAAAAAACAAGATAACCATCTGGGTCAAGGTGACGAAGAAGCAAGTGCTTCTTATTTCCTCTTCCTCTATCTCTGGGGTTCAAAACTGAGAGCTATTTTGCCTCCAACCTCACCCCTGCCAGGGAACATTTGGCAATGACTGGACACATTTTTGGTTCTCCTGACTGAGGGGACAATTTTACTGGCACTTATGAGAATTGGCCGGGGATGCTGTTAAACATCCTGTAACCTGGGACCCTACAGGTTCCCACAGCAAAGAAATATCCAGCCCCAAATGTTAGCGGTGCTGAGGGGGAAACCCTGTAGGATAGAAACTTTAGACCCTAGGGGGTGGCAGAACCACTAATTGAAAGAAGTTGGGTTCCTGACTAACTGTGTGGAAAGCCATCTACAAACCAGGAATGCCCATGTTGGACCATTAAAATGAATTAAACCACTGACGTGTTGACATTTCTTGAAATGTTAAATAGTCCCTCATATGAAGTCATCCTCAACATAGCAGGTAGAGTGACACAGTTGAATTACATCCAGGTTACATCAGCCCTCTGCTCGGAAACTGCCAATATCTCTCCAACGCAGTCTGAGTAAAAGCCAAAGTCCTTATGATGGTCTAAAAAGCGCTAATCGACCTGGCTTCGCACTAGTCCCCTAACCACCTCTCCTACAGCTTTCCCCATGTTCACTGTGCTCCATCCACTGGGCTCCTTCCTTCCTTACTCTAGGCAGCTCCCCCCAACATTCCTCAGCGGGTACAGGCTACTCTCTTTCACCTCTGAATGCCATGTGCTGTAGCACTAGGCAGGCGGGGAAAGGAATGGGAAAGGGAAACTGCATAGTAACCCTGCTCCCAGCACTCAGGCCCGAGGCCAAGGGCAGGTGGGAGAAGCCCTGGCTAATTCCTCCCAGCTTCCTCTTAAGCCAAGCCTTCTCATTGCCAAGTTCACTTTACTCCAGATGCAGAAGTCTTCCACTCACTTAGGCTCAGCATCATTTTGTCAACCTTTCCCCCAGGTTCCACACAGGAGGGTCCCTTGTGGTCAGCTCAAGTCCCAGGGACCCACTACCAGCCTCCCCACTGATAGTTGCCATGATGTGCAACACTCTGAGCCCCACGCTGCTCCCTGGCTTCCAGGAGCCAATAGGCAGAAGCTTTAGGCTGGTACCTCCTCAGCCTTTGCTGGTGCCACGGTGTCCTCAGCTACTCAGCATGCTGTGTGCCTTGGGCACAACCAAGAGTCCCACACTCCTGGAAACTGTCCCTCTGCCCAGGGAATAGGCTCCAGCCAGGGCTGACCCTGTCCCCACTTCTGGGCCAACGGGACAGACCATCCCTGCAGGTGCCTGTGGCCCTCTGCTCCACGTGGGTTGCTGTGTAAGTGGCCAGCTGTTGGACTTGGCTCCCCCAGCAGCTGGGCTGCTCCTCCATTTCTGATGCCACCAGAAAGCATGGCATATTCTAGTCCTGCCTCTTCAGGACAGGTCTACTGGGAAGGCCATCCCTAAGGGACTGTCAGACCACGAAAGTGCTGTGTGCTTCCCGTGGGCTCAGTACCACACCTCAGCGGCTTGTATTTGTTTCCTGTGGCTGCCGCAACTAGGGGCCACAAACTGAATGGATTAAACAAGAGAAACATATTCTCTCACAATTCTGGAGGCAAGAATCCCCCAATCAAGGTGCTGGCAGAGTCACCTCCTCCTGGAGGCTAGAAGGGAGAATCTGCTCCTGTTCCTTTCTCTCCTGGCTTCTGGTGGCTTGCTGGCAGCCCCTGGTGCCCCTCGGATTGTGGATGCCTAGGCCAGTCCCTGCCCATGTCCTCGCACTGCCTCCTCTTCCCTTCTCAGGACACTTGTCATTGGAGTTAGAGCCCATCCTAAACCAGCATGATCTCACCTTGACATCCTTGATTCAGCAAAGACCCTTTATCCAAAGAAGGTCACGTTCGTAGCCTCTGGGTAGACATACTTGTCAGGGTTGCTATTCACCTCAGCACAAGGCTGGCTCCAGTAGGGCCTCAGGGACACACTTCTATACCTCCAACCCTCCCCCCAGCCCTTCAGGACCCACAAGAGAGCTGTGTAAGGAAAGAGACACATCTAGTGACCGCTCACATGTCACAGAGCAAATGTTTCATTCCTGCTGACACCAGAGGGGCTGGCGAACTTAATGCCAGCCAGGTAGATGTGTCACAGGTTGGGATTGTAGTGCTGTGGCATCAGGTACTTCACCCAGGGTCAATCTGGTCATGAGGCCCTGACTCTGCCTCTGGGACCCACTGGCCAGCAGTGCTGTGTGGGGGAGGGGCATATGTATATGTTCAACTCCTTGCTGTGCCTCTCTCCAGCTACAGCAAGTCACTCAAGCACCTCTGCTTCAGTTAGCAAATGGAGACTTCTGCTAGTGCCTGCTGTTACTATTATCATTAGCCAGTCAAATATGGCAGTGTTGGAGTTGTGTGCCAACTTTAGTGACACTAATGTTAATAAGTTCTGCTAACACGCTACAGTCAGACCAGCCAGTGCCTACAATTGTTATCCCAGCAGAATTCTTGGGGGTGGAATCTAGACCCTAGAGATGGTACCTCAGAATGCTCCAAGTTCCAGACCCAGATACCCTCTGAACTGACCAAACTCAAGTGCATATAAGGAGACACTGAGGACAAGCACTGTGTTTGGCAGAATCATGCCCCCCTCAAGGTGTCCATGTCCTAATTCCAAACCCTGTGATTATGTGACCTGACATGCCAAAAGGGACTTTGAAGACATGTTTAAGAGTCTCGAGCTGAGGGTGAGCCTGGGTTATCCATGTGGGCCCTGAGCGTAACAACAAGGTGTCCTCAGATGAGAGAAGCAAGAAGGTCAAAGCAAGAGATGTCAAGGTGGAAGCAGAGTCAGAGAGAGTGCACGTGAGACAAGAGCAAGAGGGAGAGCTGTGAAGCTGCCTCACTGCTGGAAGATGGGAGAAGGGGCCTTGAGTCAGGGAATACAAGCGGCTCCTAGAATGTGGAAACAAATTCTCCCCTGGGGCCTCCAGAAGGAACGCAACCCTCCCCATCCAGTTTAGCTCTCTGACTTCTAGAACTGTAAGAGAATAAATGTGTTCTTTCAAGCTACTACATCTGTGATTGCTTGTTCTCGCAGCCCTGGGAAAGTACTATAAGTACCCACTGTGAGTAGCAGGTTCTCATGACGTGCCTGTCCAGCGTATGGGGCACTGCTTGTCAAAACAAAACCTTGCCTAACTTCCCCAGGGCCCTCGGCCATTTCTGACTCAAAACCCATGACTCAGCCACCTCCAGCAATACTTCTACCCATGTTCAGAACCCACCACCACCACCACCAGCGAGCAGGCATTTGTGGTCATCATGATCAGAAGGATGGCCATGACAGTGTGACCCCATGGATGAGATCCCAAAATGGGCCTGGTTTTCAGTCTGTGTCCTTGCTGACAATGAAAAAGAACCCAAACTTTGTAAAATAACTTAAGGAGTTTTATTCTGAGCCAAGTTTGAGGACCATGGCCCAGAGCTGTACCCAAGAAGCCTTGAGCAAATGGACTCAGTGTGGTTGGTTTAAAGTTTGGTTTTATATATTTCAGGGAGATAAAAATCAGAAGTAAAGCCATAAATCCATACACAGAAGGTATACATTGATTTGGCCTGAAAAGGTGGGACATCTCAAAGTGGAGGGGGTTGGGCGTTACAAGTCACAGGTGAGTTTAAAGACTCCTTCATTTGTAATTTGTTAAAGGAAATAAAGCTTTGTGTGAGGCTTGGAGTGTTGTAAATTAAGGAAGTCTGTCAATCAGAGACAAGTCACTGCCTATATACCCACACTCCAGTGGTCTGTTAAGTAAACTGAGGACCTGCAGGTGTGTCTTGCATGGCCTTAGGCCTGTTAGATACAAAGAAGGTGGGACATAATGCCACCTGTCTGATCTCCATTCTTCATGGCCAACAACTGAGTTTTGGGGTATCTTCCTGGCCAAGAGGGGCTCTATTCAGTCATCTGGGAGGAGCTGAAGATTTTAGTTTAGTTCTACCGCCTAGTGTGTGCCCTCGATCCAGAGACTCATGACCCAGTCATTTATCCCAAATAAGACCCAGCTAGCCCCCTTTCACATTCTCCAGAGACATTTTTGAACAGTGCTAGTTTTCACCAAAGATCTCTGAGGGCGGGTGGACAAAGGCTTCATATCGCATGTCCTCTTGAGTGTGCTACTTCATCAAAGCCCAGGCTCTTGTCTCCCAGACTGCACACAATGCCTTTACTTGAGCTGGGCACTAGAGCCAATCTTCTTATAGGGCAAGAAGGAATTATGACTATCCAGTGGATAGTTTCATCTTGAGATGTATATGCCAAGGGACAGAAGGGATTCATCAAGCTCCCCAACACAGGGTCTTTGTGAAGAAAATGATGCCAGACTTTTGATATTGGATTTCCAAGCTCTTGGTCTTGACAATTTGATGAATGAATTGATGGACCACAGGATGGAAGTTAGGTTTTATTTAACAGGTATTCCAGCTCTTACAAAGAGCCAAACCTTGCAGAGCAGGATAAGATAGGTTTTATACAAGTGTCACAGCTCTTACAAAGAGCCAAACCTCCTTGCAGGGCAGGATATAAGTGTTACAGCTCTTACAAAGAGCCAAAGCTCCTTGC